>JAXQQM020063471.1:0-53568 GCA_034641835.2 Pinus albicaulis | reverse complement strand
AATTCGTGTGCGATAGTTTTGAAAATTGTGGTGTTACAATGTTTGTAAAAAGTTGTGTCGGTATTGCGATGGTTAGGAGGCAAGTGTTAGTGTTTAGGAACAATCATCTTACGGTTTGGAGTTTAGGAACCATGTTTGGGAGTTATATTTTAGGATTTAGGAACAATGTGTCAGCTCATGTGATCGGGTTTATGGTTTAGGAACAATGTTTCCGGTCGTATGAGGGCGCCCACGGAAACGCATTCGGGCGGGTCGAGTTGGGTTTGGTCGAGTCGTGTCGTGTGAGGCCACCCAAAGAAACACGTTCGTACGGGTTGGGTTGAGTCATGTGATGGCGCTCAAGGAAACACATTCGAGCCAGTCGGGTTGGGTCTGGTCGGGTCATGTCGTGTGAGGCTGCCCAAGGAAATACATTTGTACGGGTCGGGTCAAGTCGTGTGATGGAATCCAATTAGCTGGAAACGAGTTATGGTTAGGTTAGGTCGGTTCATGCCATATTGTAATTGCGTCCATGGAAACACGTTCGGGTGGGTCGGGTCGGGTTGGGTCAGGTCGGGTCAGGTCAAGTTGGGCCGTATGAGGGTGGTCGTATCAAAAATTTAACGTTGTGACCACCCATGTTGCTTGTGCATTTTTGTGCAATCCCTTTTCCGTTTCCTCCCTCGTGCGCCCTTTGTTCAGGCGGGTTGGGTCATGCCATGTGAGGGTGCCACAAGAAACTCCTTCGGGTCAAATCATGTGAGGGAGGTTGTATAAAAAATGCTATGTTGTGACTGCTCGTGTACCTTGTGCACGTTCATGCGATCCATTTGTCATTTTCTCCCTCGTGCCTTTAACGTTCAGGCAGGTTGGGCCAGGTTGGGTTGTGTGATGTCGCCCAAGGAAGTGTGTTTGGGTCGAGTCAGGTCGGGTCATGTCGTACCGTGAGGGTGCCCAAGGAAACATGTTCGAGAGGGTCGGGTCATGAGGTCGGGTCATGTGAGGGTGCCCAAGGAACATGTATGAGCAGGTCAGGTCGTGTCATGAGGGTGTCTAGGGAAATGCATTTGGGTGGTCGGGTCAAGTCGTGTGATGCTGCCTAAGGAAACACATTCGGGTCGGGTCAGGTAAGTTCGGGTCGTACCATGAGGGCACCCAAGAAAGCATGTTCGAGAGATTCGGGTCAGCTCGGGTAATGTGAGGGTGCCCAAGGAAGTACATGTCCGACCGGGTTGGGTTTTGTCGGGCCATGTCATGACGGCGCCCACGAAAATGCGTTCAGGTGGGTCAGGTCGAGTCATGTGATGCCGCCCAAGGAAACGAGTTCGGGTCGGGTCAAGTAGGGTCATGCCATATTGTGAGGGTGCCTAAGGAAACACATTCAGGCGAGTCGGGTCGGCTCTAGTCTCATGTTCAGGTCATGTCGTGTCATGATGCCACCCAAGGAAACACATTCAGGCGGGTCAGGTTAGGTTGAGTGGGGTCGTGTGAGGGTGGTCGTATAAAAAATGCTAAGTTGTGACTATCTATGTTTCTTGTACACGTTTGTGTGATCCTTTTTCTATTTTATCCCTCATGTGCCCTTTGTTCAGGAGGGTTGGGTCGTGTTATGTGAGGGTGCCACAGGAAACTCATTCGGGTCAAATCGTGTGAGGGAGGTCGATCCGTATCAAAAATGCTAAGTTGTGACCACCCATGTACCTTGTGTACGTTCGTGTGACCCGTTTGTCATTTTCTCCCTCATGCCTCTGCAACTAGCGAGCCTGGGTTGGTTTGTGTGATGTCGCCCAAGGAAGTGCCAAGGAAGTACATGTCCGATCGGGTCGGGTCGTAATGTGCACATATGCAGACATGTTGTAATGTGCTTTACCTTTCCCTTTACTGGGTGTTTTACCATATTCAATGAAGGATTGTGCAATTCCACTACCATAGGAAGCACACCATTGAAATAAAATTATGATACCAAACAACACATGATAGTGATGAAACAATGCTTGGTGATGAACCAATGATCGTTCCAATAAACGCAGATTATAGGGGTATCATTCCAATGAACCAAGGGAAAAAGTAGAGAGAACGCAGTGGGAATGAAGGGGATATCAGGAAAGAATATAGGGAGGAACGTTGAAAAGTGAGAAGAAACTGAGGGAAAAAATCAAGCGTGCTGATGGCAGAGCTTAGGCCCGAACAACAGTGGGATAGAGCTGCAAGACTTGGAGCCCTTCGCCTTTCATTAAGGAACCCTTCGCCTTTCATTAGGCATGGATATTGCTTGGTTATCTAGGGTTCCTAATTAAATATAAGGGTGGAGGTGTGGAACCAAAACCTCTGGAATCCCTCATGGCTATTGGGTGGAGGAAGATCTCATCTGGAATCCCATAATATGTTTGCAGGCCGAATCCAGAAGGGTGGAGGCGTGTGAGCAAAGAATCTGTAATCCCTAATGCCTGGAGATTAAGACAATGTTGTGATCCTCATTATCTGAAAATATTACATGTTTGGCATGGTTGTGGTATGTTTATGTTCAGATGAAAACTACAAATTGTAGCCCTTGATCTGCTAGGCATTACCTTGATATTAACGGTGGTGTATTCAAACTCCTTCTAAATAACCAATAAAGGGTCAAGGAAATTGACCAATATGTTGTCAAGTTTTATCTTATCCACCTTAGCCACATACATGCAATCCTCACACTTTAGAAACCTAATAAATTTAAGAGAGGGCTTCTTTCCCCTTTGACTTCCTCTAGTGTCATGTCATCGAAAATTGAACTTGGTGACATATTAATTAAATAATTATTTGCAACAACTACTTCAACCTAAAATCCTTTTCTTAAGATAGGTTGTCAAGTTTTGTCTTATCCACTTTAGCCACATACATGCATGTTAAACACTTCAAAAACCTAATATGTGCAAGAGAGGGCTTCTTTCCACTCTAACTTCCTCTAGTTTCATGTCACCCAAAATTTAACTTGCTAACATATTAATCAAATATTTACTTGTAGCAATGACTTCAGCTCAAAATCCTTTGCTTAAAATAACATTCTCTCTCATGCTTCATGATGGTTTCTCCCATTCTCTCTCATCCTTTTCCGGTTGCTCCCTTGTGACTTCGTTTTGTCATGCACGTCGTGTCATGCTGTGTGAGGGCGCCCGCCCAAACGCATTCATGTTGGGTCATTTAGTTTGAGGGTGGCCGTATCAAATTTGCTAAGTTGTGACCACACGGGTGCCTTGTGCATGTTCATGTGGTCTGTTTTTCATTTTCTCCCTTGTGCCTTCGTTTGGTCGGGCGTGTTGTGTCGTTTTGTTTGAGGGCACCCACCCAAACCCGTTGGGGTCAGGTTGTTTTGGTTGAGGGCGCCTGACAAAACCTATTCAAGTCGGGTAATTTTGGTTGAGGGCACCCGCCCAAACGCATTTGGGTCAGGTCATTTTGGTTGAGGGCGCCCGTATCAAATTTGCTATGTTGTGACAACATGGGTTCCCTAATGTTCATGCAGCCTGTTTGTTGGTTGCTCCCTTGTGCCTTCATTTGGTTGTGCACGCCGTGTCGCACCATGTGAGGGCACCTGCCCAAACGTGTTCAGGTCTGGTCGTTTCATTTGAGGGCGGGCGTATCAAATTTTCTAAGTTGTGACTGCGCAGGTTACTTGTGCACATTCATGCAGCCCGTTTGGCACCGTTTGCTCCCTTGTGCCTTCGTTCGGTAGCCCGCTGTGTCATTTCGTTTGAATTCGCCTACCCAAACCCATTCGGGTAGGGTCATTTCGGTTGAGAGAGCCCGCCCAAATGTGTTTGGGTTGGGTCGTTTCAGTTGAGGGCGCTCGCAGAAACACATTTGGGTCGGGTCGTTTCAGTTAAGGGCGCTCGTATCAAATTTTCTAAGTTGTGACTATGCGAGTGCCCTATGCACATTCGTGCGCCCGTTTGCCAGTTTCTCCCTTGTGCCTTCGTTTGGTCGTGCACCCCATGTCATGTCATGTGAGGGCACCCACCCAAATGCGTTCGGGTTGGGTTGTTTAGTTTGAGGGAGATCGTATCAAATTTTCTAAGTTATGACTGCACGGGTGCCCTATGCACGTTCATGCGATCCATTTTTTGTTGCACCCTTGTGCCTTCATTCGGTCGTGCACGATGTGTCACGTCGTCTGAGGGCGCCCGCCAAACGTGTTCAGGTAGGGTTGTTTCATTTGAGGGTGTCTGTATCAAATTTGCTAAGTTGTGACCACACAGGTTCCTTGTGCACATTTGTGCAGCCCATTTGGCGTCGTTTTCTCCCTTGTGCCTTTGTTCGGTAGCCCATTGTGTCATTTCGTTTGAGGGCACCCACCCAAACCAGTTTGGGTAGGGTCCTTTCGGTTGAGGGTGCCTACCCAAATGTGTTTGGGTCGGGTCGTTTCGGTGGAGGGCGCCCGCTAAAACGTGTTTGGGTCGGGTCATTTCAATTGAGGGCGCCCGTATCAAATTTGCTAAGCTGTGAACGCATGGGTTCCCTGTGCATGTTTGTGTGGCCCGTTTTCTAGTTGCTTCCTTGTGCCTTTGCTCGGTCGTGCGCATCGTGTCGCGCCGTGTGAGGGTGCCCACCCAAATGCGTTCGAGTCGGGTCATTTCATTTGAGGGCGGTCGTATCAAATTTGCTAAGTTGTGACTGCACGGGTTCCTTGTGCATGTTCATGCAGCTCGTTTGGCACCATTTTCTCCCTTGTGCCTTCATTCAGTAGCTCGTCGTGTCATTTTGTTTGAGGGTGCTTGCCCAAACCCATTCAGGTACGGTCGTTTTGGTTGAGGGCACCCGCCCAAACGTGTTTGGGTCAGGTTGTTTTAGTTGAGGGCGCTCGTATCAAATTTGCTAAGTTATGACTGCATAGGTTCCCTGTGCACATTCGTGTGGTCCATTTTCTGGTTTCTCCCTTTTCCCTTCATTTTTTTGTGTGCACGGTGTCACGCTGTGTGAGGGCACCTGCCCAAACACGTTCGGGTCGGGTCATTTAGTTTGAGGGAGACCATATCAAATTTGCTAAGTTGTGACTGCACGGGTACCCTGTGCACGTTCATGGAGCCCATTTTCTGTTGCACCTTTGTGCCTTCGTTCTGTCGTGCGCATCGTGTCATGTCATGTGAGGGAACCCGCCCAAACGCGTTCGGGTCAGGTCATTTATTTTGAGGTTGGTTGTATCAAATTTGCTAAGTTGTGACCCTAGTTAACTCCTTATCCTCTTAACCTATGACCCTAGTTAACCCCCAATCCTTCACCCTTAAAAAACTTAATTAACTTCTAATCCCTTAAACACCTAAATCCCCTAAATCTTAAGTTCTTGACCACTAAATCCTCTGACCCTAAATCCGTTGGAACTTAACCCTTTACCCTTGAAGCCCTTAACCACTAAGTATCTGAGGCTGAAAATAACACCGGACCCAAACCAACATATTGACCTCCTAGGAGAATCCTTCACCTCTAAATGAGCATATTGGAAACATTTGATTTTTAGATAACTAGGTATTGGTTATGAGGGTATCATGTGTTTGTGGGTAATGCCATTATTACCATGTGTTTGTAGACTAATTAGTAATTTTTAATTAAATTTAATAATTCATAATTAATCAATTGATACATGATTAAAGACCCCTAATTAATCAATTGATATCATTAATACAGATTAATCATAATTAATCAATTGATATCATTAATACATGATTAAATACCCCTAGCTTAGCCTATTTTTTAAAATTCCAACAAAGCTAATTAGCCTAATTACCTTACCCATGCACCCTTTTTCCAAAAATTCTTACCTAATCAATTTCATTATCTCTGCAACGGTTTATGCATGTATGTTGAGAGTTCGATTCTTACCTAATCAATTTTATTATCTCTGCAGCTATTTATGCATGTATGCTGAGAGTTCGATTGTTCATTCAACTAGTCGATTCAACTACACTGGATTCTTTGTGAGCCGAGAGTAGATCCCAGAAAGGAGAGTTCTGCCTATACTGGACAAAATAGAGGGACAAATAGCAGGGGACCCGTTGGTTCAGGTGTTTAGCAGGGGACCCATTAGTTCGAGGGTTTAGCAAGGGACCCATTGGTTCGACCACCAAAATGGTAAGCATACACCAATTTATAGTACTTATATGCGGTGCCAAAATTATTTATCTTCCATACTTAATTTTGTTTGGTAAAGCTAAATCTATAGTTGTTAACCATTGTATCTTCTAAAATTTTGTATGCTACAGTTACTTGTTTACTGATTGCAGGGCTTCAGAAGTAGAAGCCTTTGATTTTTCATGTTATGATTGGAATCATGTAGTGTTCTGTCTATTAATGAAAATTCTATTTCATTTGCCAAGAGTGGAAAACCCCATAAACCATACTAGAACTCAGCTGAGGAATATCAACATCTGGAGATGAAAACCCAGAAATCGCCCGCCATTCTGTTTTGCTCTGTACATTGAATGGATATAGAAATATCTCATGTTGAAATCCCAGGTGTGAAAGAGATGAACTTCAGAGCCATTCTGCCCATTTATATAGTACAACTTAGCATGAGTCTCCAGCCCAAATGTTGTCTAAGTTGTTGCAGAGCTTAGAAATACTATCAGAGTCCAACCAGTAAGCCAAAACCATAAATTGTGGGGGAATATAGCACATATATGATTTAGGCAGCAAAAATTTCAATGCAATAGGAACAAGGTGCTGAACATTGAATGTGTAAACATTTCTGTAATATCCCCAAATTGGGATTACTGGAAAAGCATGCTTGAAAAAAGAATTTTTCAGGAATTTATGCTACAAAAAAAATTTATTAGCCCTTGGATATCTTAGATATGATAATATAAGATCCAAATCCAAGAGGAAATCAGAAACCAAGCAAACTAGGTGAGATAAACAAGCCTCTCACACCTAGAATGGTCGGAAAAAGCCCAATAATGGGACTGCAACAATAAGTAAATCCAATGGTGGAGCATCAGCACTCTATTCACTCATGAAATGTGTCAAGAAACACATTATCATAATTTTATGCTACAAAAACAAATTCTTCTTCATTTTAAGATCCAAAAAGTGGGGAAAAGCAGCAGATTAAGCCCTAAAAAGGTTAATTTCAGATATCTGCATAAAAATAGAGGAAAATGACGGTTGGATCCATTATAATATTTTATAGGGGACTCACATATCAAATTTTATAAAAAATAAAGCACTCTATCTATGTTAAACATATCTCCCTGTCCCGGTATGGCTAAAAAATGCCCAAACCCCATGACTTAGCTAATGTAGAATTTGCTGAAGACTTCACAGCATATTTTTCAGATGGTTTATGATAAAATATTATGGAAACATAAAATATGGAGTGTATTATATCATATCATGAAGAAAAATGGAGTATCAGTCTCTTTTACACATTTTATAAGTGACCCGGCAAGGGTTTCATGAAAGTACAAGTGTGAGAATGTAAGATCTGCAGAATATGGATCTGGAAAATGTAGTACACTACATATTTATAAGAAAATAGCTAAATAATACATGAGATATAATAATAATGATGTACAATTATTTTCCAGGAGAAGGGTTGGCTCTTCCTCCAAGGAAAAATATCAAAAGCAAGGGATCAAACCTTGCTACTGCAGCACTTTAGAAATGACGTAGTCTCTGAAGCTAAATGTGCTACAGATGGTGAGAATTTAGTTGGCCACATGCCAAGATATGAAATCTGAAGCTCAATAGCTAATACACTCTTCCAAGAGGTTAAAAGACACACTCACTGAGAAGAGGCACTAGTATAATCTAGATCTAAGAAGATCTAGTCTCCATTTGCTGCAGCTCACTAAAAAACGTAAACCCCAATAGGATTTAAAATTTCTAAGGGAGATGGAGCTTAAACATATGCCTGATAGTGGAAGGGAAGTACAATGTCCTCCAAGAGCTACTCAATGGAAGGAGAGAGAATCCCTAAATAGGAAATCCTCACAATTCTCTGCTAAACAACCAAGAGAATGAGATATGTCTAAACATACAATATACTCTAAAAATATAATATCATCAACAACCTTCTCTTGAGCCTTCCCCTTCCTTTTATAAGATGAGAGCTTGAGAGACCCTAAACCACCTTCAAAACTCTATCTCCTTTCACATGAAGATCCTCCATCTAAAACTGTGTTGATCAACAAGGAGGTTCAATGCATCTACCTCATCCCTTTTCACACTCAGGTGCAATAAATATAGCTCACAAATGTCTATCTATACTGATCCTTGTTCACACTAAACTAGTTTTATTGATGATCTCCTCTTCTTCATGCATGCATGTTGACTTAGTCAAACTTGACTATGTCCTTATCCATTTTCCCTTGTTCACACACATAAGTGTAAAATCTAGCTACCGTGATGATCCCCTTTCACATTCTAATGGGTTGTATTCATGTTTTTATTAAGCATGGGCATCCTTACCCATTTATCCCACTACTAAGTGCAAAAATAAAAATTTTAATATTCCCCTTAGCTGCTTGCTAAAGTAGGAATATTACAGTGCTCCCCTCCCAAATGTTGCTTGTCCTCAAGCAACTGCAAGGATATAAATTAAAGATTTCCTTCCAAGGCATGAAGTCTGAAATGTGTTTGGGAACTAACATTCCCATGTAAAACCCCCACCCCCAAGCTATCATCCATACAAGATGAGTCACCCTCCAACATGGAAAATCATGAAAGATCTCCTCCACCTTGGGCTCCTGCAAAGAAAGTGGGTTGAATGGTTGAACATGATAGGCAAGATGGCCTACCCCATGTGGTCTTCCTCTCCACTCATGGAAAGTGTAGAATACATACTGATCTTGGGCTGCAAATAGGTTTCCCTCAGGTGGCAAGAAGAAGAATAGATCTCCAAAGATCATCACCCATTTCATGAATCATGTTGGCCCAAACCATCCCATCCAAAATGAATGACACCTCATCACCATTTGGCATCCAAATCAGAAAAATGCTGATGGTCCCATGATACCAATGGTATATCCAAGGGATACAATGCAGTTCTCCCAACTGCTGCTTGAGAATATTATGTGGCAAGTTATCCTTCAACAAAGTACTAGTTGTGCATGAGTGCTCATCTACTATGTGGTAGTAAACAACAAAATATATTAGCTGTACGTGATCATAATAACAAGACAATGTGCCAGACATCCCTTCTAGAAAATCATGATGAGTATGGAGAAATTTCATCCCATACTCTCTCAATAATAGCCATAGCAGCAAGGACTCTTGCTGCCTCCTTGCATTATCAAAATTTAGATCATGGAGAAATAATACATTGATGGACATGTGAGTTGTCTCATCAACAAACTACAAACCAACTCCCTCATACATCATGGGGAAGTTATCCTTCCTCCCAAACCAATATACATGAAATACATCTCAAACATAAATACATGTGAGCACGTGAGACATATCTCAGACAGAGGTAAATACATGGACATAAGATTTGACATATGATGTCCAAACTCTATTCTCAATAGCCACAACAACCATGCCTTCTTCTTATGCATCCTGTCATTTAGAATCAAGGCATGAGTTAAAGAAATAGAAATTTTTGGGTAATGACCAAACTCACCCAAACACAACCAGTGCAGCCATGCCTCTTGCTGGTCTGTATCATAGATCTGCAAGGGGTTTGGAACCCTCTTGCTCCATACTGCCATCCACTCATCCCAATGTGGGTGATAAATCTCATTCTACAAATGTTTGGTATCCTCCCAAGGTAGGACACCATGCTCCTCCAACCTTTAAAGAAATTTGCACTTCATGAAATGTTCAAGTGCACCTCCAATGGGGTCTCATGATGAGACCTCCTCCTCATGCATGGCCTTCCAAAACTAAAGAGGCCTTGGATCTACTGCAAGTAGAGGTCTCTCTTTGAGTTGTGGCATGCTCATTGAGAGAGTGTCATCTAGAGAGGAGAAATATTTTCTCATCTCAATACGTCTACCCTTTGACATCTCTTCCTCCATGGCTTCCTGAATTAAGCTGGCATCTGAATGTTCCCATGAGGAATGGGTCCTTATCTCTTCACTGCAGCTCTTGGACAGTGCAATTCAACCTTGCTTGTCTAGATTAATAGTAAGTGATGATCCTGGGTCCCAAAATAACATATTTCCACAATATTCTGAAAGATTTGCTGCAATAATAGAAATTGGAAATTCAATCATACCTTGTTGGACTTTGGGAACATCTTGCATGGCTGCAAGAGTTCTTTCTTTCACTATATTAGCTCCCTCAACTACTGATGTTGAAGGTTGCTCCTCCATGGTTGTGACAAAGCTGATATAAGTCTCCTCAAGAGATGGTGAGGGCTCCTCCCTCTCTAATTTTTCTTCATCAAATATCTTGATCACTCTTTGAGTGAAATCTACAAGAGTAGATACTCTTGCATGACTTATGTGGCTGAACCACCAAGTGCTTGCATTGCCCTTCATGTACAACACTACAATCTCTACTGCTTCTATTTATACCACTCAATGTAGTAGGAATAATTTTTCAAGTATTCTTGTCCAAGTCCTTGCTGAAAATGATCCATCAAAAGTGGAAAATAGAAACCTATTGCCCTTCATCCTTATTATGCTGCAAGGTCTCCTTTCTTCCTCTAGTTGAATAAACTGTGGGAAGGCTAGAGTCTCCTTGAAGGCTTTAGGTTGAGTCTTGTACTCAACAAGGTATTCAATTAGAATCTAATATTCCAAGTGTCTTCCATGCCCTTTGTCTTATTCTTTATGAGAATTTGAAGTGCATGGTTCTTCCTCTTCTTGAAACCCTCTAGGAGTTTCACTGCAACTTTCTTCTTTCTTCTGTTTAACCTCTTTGGGGAGGCTCTTCTTATATTTGAAAAATGATGAGAGTAATCTCATCCTCTCCATAATTCTGAACTGTAATATTTCTCTTTATTCTTCTGATAGCTGGATCTCACAGGCTGAGCGAGAGATCATGCTCTGATACCACTGTAATATCCTCAAATTGGGATTACTAGCAAAGCATGCATGAAAAACAAATTTTTCAGGAATGTATACTATAGAAAGAAATATTAGCCCTTTTATCTCTTATATATGATAATCTAAGAACCAAATCCAAGAGGAAATCATAAACCAGGCAAACTAGGTGAGATAAAAAAGCCTCTCACACCTAAAACGGCTGGAAAATGCCCAATAATGGGACTGCAACAATAAGTAAATCCAATGTTGGAGAAAAATCACTATATTAACTCATGCAATGTGTGAAGAAACAAATTATCATCATTTGATGTTACAACAACAACTTCTTCTTCATTTTAAGATGCAAAAAGTGGGGAAAAGCAGCAAATTAAGCCCTAAAAAGGTTAATTTCAGAGATATGCGTAAAAACAGAGTAAAATGACGGTTGTATCCATTATAATATGTTATAGGGACTCACACATAAAATTTCATCAAAAACAAAGCACTCTAGCTATGTTAAACAGATATCCCTGTCCTGGTATGGCTCAAAAATGCCCAAACCCCATGACTTAGCTAATGCAGAATTTGATGAAGCCTTCACAGTGTATTTTTCAGAGTTTTATCATAAAATATTTTGGAAACAACCAATATGGATTGTATTATATTATATCACGAAGAAAAATGGAGTATCAGTCTCTTTTACACATTTTTTAAGTGACTTGGCAAGGGTTTCATGAAAGTACAAGTCTGAGAATGACAGATCTACAGAATATAGATCTAGAAAAAACACTACACTACAGATTTATAAGAAAATAGCTGAATAATACATGAGAGAGAAGAATAATGATGTACAATTCTTTTCCGGGAGAAGGGTTGGCCTTTCCTCCAAGGAAAAAGCTCAAAAGCAAGGGATCAAACCCTGCTACAACAACACTCTAGAAAATGACGCAGTCTCTAAATATAACTACACTGCATATGGTGAGAAGTGAGTTGGCCACATGCCAAGATCTGAAATTTGAAGCTCAACAGCTAATACACTCTTCCAGGAGGTTAAAAGACACACTCACTGAGAAGAGGCACTAAGTATAATCTAGATCTAAGGAGATCTAGTCTCCACTTGCTGCAGCTCACTGAAAAAATTAAACCCCAACAGGATTTATGCTATCTAAGGGAGATGGAGCTTGACCATATGCCTGATAGTGGAAGAGAAGTACAATTCCCTCCAAGAGCTACTCAATGGAAGGAGAGAGAATCCCTAAACAGGAAATCCTCAGAATTCTCTACTAAATAGCCAAGAGAATGAGATATGTCTAAACAGATAATATAATCTGAAAAATATAATATCATCAACAACCTTCTCTTGAGCCTTCTCCTTCCTTTTATAATATGAGAGCTTGACAAACCCTAAACCACCTTCAAAACTCTAGCTCCTTTCACATGAAAATCCTCCATCTAAAACTGCGTTGATCAACAAGGAGGTTCAATGCATCTGGACAGTGTTGTGATTTGGTCAAGGTTGACCTCTTCAATCTACCTCATCCCTTTTCAAACTCAGGTGCAATCAATCCAGCTCACAAATGTATGTCTCTGTTGATCCTTGTTCACACTAAACTGGTTTTATTGATGATTTCCTCTTCTTCATGCATGCATGTTGACTTAGTCAAACCTGACTATGACCTTATCCACTTTCCCTTGTTCACACACATAAGTGTAAAATCTAGCTATTGTGATGATCCCCTTTCATATTATAATGGGTTTTATTCATGTTTTTATTAAGCATGGGCCTCCTTACTCATTTATCCCACTACTAAGTGCAAAATAAAAATTTTAATATTTTGCTTAGTTGCTTGCTAAAGTAGGAATATTAAAATTTCCCACCAGAACATATTTTGAGGAAGACCTACTATTGTTTCCACTAAGTTCACATTTACTGGAAGTTGATGGAAGCCTCAGAGTAATAGCAATATTCTCAGGAATTTCAACATGTATGGACATCTGCAAAAAAATTATAAAGTTCTGTTAGAATATTTCATGACCTCCATTATACATCAAAAATCTACACTCTTTGGAATATTTAATGCATGAGGGCTGCCATCTTCTCTTTCAACAACAAACACATCATCCTCATAAATTTCCTTCAATGCCAGTAACTGTTATCAGAAACACCAAAGAGAGTGAAAAACCAAAAAAATCTGGAAAGGAAATGCAGATGTTTCTATATTCAAACAAGAAAAGGATCCAGGGGTATATATCATGATTAAGCTAGGAAAGATTATAAATGACACTAATCTAGTAGAATTACAGGTGATAATTAAAGATAATACAAAAAGAACGGAGAAGAAAAACTAGAAGATGTTCAACAATATATTTTCAAATAACTCTTTCATATAAAAAGCCATGTGAGCTCTTCATCCACTACATGCAAAGAAAAAATATATGAAACCAAGATGGAAGGAATATTATAGATTGAAAAGACAGGAGAGCATATATGTCTCACTGTAGAAATGGAGCACAAAATTTCCTGTAGACAAAGTCTGAAGATGAAAGCCTAAAATATTCGGTAAAGAGCTCTGAATGTGGTAACTTTTCATAAATATTGCATTCAAACTAAAACATGAATCCGAAGTAAGTCACACCACAAAGACATAAATAACACATGTTTTGTCTGCCATATATACTCAAAAATATATGAATAGTCTGCTAAAATTTTTGGAGCTAAATAAAACTAGAATTGTCAAAAAATACAATAGGCATAATACAAAATTCAACTAGATGCAAGCACCAGACCAATTACATAATTAAGATATACCATTTTAGAAAATCAAAAAGGTTATGGAGGCTTTGGGCCCAATTCATGGATAGTAACATCCTACAATCTTAGATTAGATATGCAGAGTTAAACTGAAATCATATAACATTGGACTTGGGACATGGAGAGTTAAGTTGTTTACTGTATCTTATCTTCCCCCTACAAATGTTTTTAACAAAAGAATTATGGTTAAGGTTTGATATGATGTTGATTGTGTTCTTAGTCACTGCATTTGTTTTTTTTTTGGAGAGGGGTGGGGGTGGATTAAAAAAATTAAATTTATTGAATCTCATGCACTAGTGAATTTAACGGAAAATTAAATCAGCCAAGTAGGTTTTTATATAAAATTTGTGAAAAAATCATCAAGATTAATTTTTATTTGTTTTGAAAAAAATAAAATAGTAAATGTATATATTTATGTGTGTGTGTGCATTTATGTATGTACCTATGAGCATGTTTTTGAACAATATATGATGGTTAACATGTTTTAGTCTTGAGACATTTTTCAATCAAAGTTGAAGTTATAAAAAATATTTGTGTCTTTTTTTTTAATATATGGAGTTTATCAAAATCTGCTTAATTTATTTTCCAAATATAACGGGAAATTCTATCATATTTTTTGTCCCTAGTCCCTCGTCTAACACTTCCTTGGCCCTCACACAACTTGAGAAGTCTGATATCTGAAGGTTGAATAGTCTCTTTTAAAATGAACAACACATGTTTCCAAATGATTCTTCCTCCTTTTATGTTAGTATGAATCTTTCATCGTAAAATATCACTTTAGCTACGCATAAAAAAATAGCCCTAACATTGATTATGGCTGCAAAATATCTTTAAGTCTGCTACAAAAATTCAGATCTAAGCACAAAAAGACATTAAGCAGATAAAATATAATATGGTTCCATGCATCCAATAGACAAGACAAGACCAAAGTGTTTAAAATAATGATTTGTATTATATTAAAGAATAGGGCATCTGAGAGGAAAACAAGAAAGGTGTTTTCCGGTTCTCCTCAGTGGGATGGGTTCTTGGAAGTCCTCAGTGTTTCAGATCTAAAATTCCTCTCTCTTATTGGTGTAGAAAAACAAACATGGAATTCAATGGGAGTTCATAAAGCAAAATGGAAAATGGTGACCAAGAGTAGATCCAGAGTGATCTAATGCAATGAAGGTGATAATGAATGGGGAAAAACCCTTCTATTTATAACAAAATATTAGGGTGGTCTAGAACTCGGTGCATGAATAAAATATTATTAATCGAATTCTAGAAGCACCTCTTTAGGAATATTTTATTATATTTGTTGGAGGGTAAATGATTCTTGACTTGGGTCAATTCCTTTATTTATAAATCATAAATAAATAAATGATTTATTTATCATTTTAGGGAAATGATGGGGATATAACTAAATAAATAATGGTTTATAATTATTTATGGATGATTTAGTCAAATTTAACTAAGAATATTATTTAAATAATGATTCAAATAACTTATTCTTAGGAAATAATTAAATAAATAAGGGTTTATTTAATTAATTTTCTTGTTTTGGGTTAAATATGACCAAGAAGTATAAACGAATAAGTTATTTCACGTGGTGAAAGCAATTTTACTTAGGGTAAAATTGGTCTTACATGGTGTACTTGGGTTCATCTAATGAAAATGAGTTAGATGACCAAAAAAATGGTGTAACAGATTGCCCCCCAACGTACGAGTGTTAGGAGCAAATTGTATGACCGAAGTACGTTGTAAGAACTCAATCACTAGGCATCAAGAGAGAAGTGAGAGAGAGGAATGTAAGGTAGTCTAATGTGCTAAAGGACTAGACCCTGAGGAGACGAGACTTACAGGTGCAACAAGTCTCTAGGTGATGAAGTAGTACCACTGTGAAAGGCGGCGGGGGAGGCATACCTATGCCCGCCGATACAATAGTACAAAGAATAACGCACCCGGAAAACCACGGAATGCAATGATGAAGTATATGCTGGCCTAAACATGAGCCAGAGAAATAAAATGATGAATCCCACATACATTCGATGCCTGGAATAACCTTCAGGACTTATACAAGAATATTTTAGTATATGAGATACAAATATACCCAAATGCCCCCTACACATGGGGAAGGGCTCACGAAATCTAACTGATATATGCAAATCGAAGAGGCGCTGCAGG
The DNA here is from genome assembly GCA_034641835.2 of Pinus albicaulis. Taxonomy (NCBI): domain Eukaryota; kingdom Viridiplantae; phylum Streptophyta; class Pinopsida; order Pinales; family Pinaceae; genus Pinus; species Pinus albicaulis. Next base: position 37,671 of record JAXQQM020063471.1, on the reverse strand, counting down.
CGGTTGAGGCTGATATCATCAAATGAGAGGAGCTGCATAAGGGGTGGAAATGAAGAAGTCATTCGGGCATGTGGGGGGCTACCTGCAGGGCCACCCCCTCATGAGGGTTGAGACATCTCACACATGCCCAGGAATCACCAATAGTTGTTGTTGCATCACTGGACCATCAAGTGTATATATCACGATCATGCTGGGAAGACCTCGAACCAAGGTACACTGCCCCCTAGACCTGGCTTCTGGAGAAAATGAGCGGATGTTGACAGAAGTAGGTCCACCATAGGTGAGGCAATAAGGGAACCCCAACCAAGGCACGAGCGAAAATAGTAGAATGACGAACAAGTAGACACTGATGATGAAGGTGGAATGAGGGATATGGAGGAGCGGTTGGACGACTTCCCTTGTTAGAGCGTAAAGGGCATGAATGGCTTGGAAGCGACTGACACAATATCATGAGGGATAGGGGACAAGGGTACTAAAGGCCATAATGTGCGACACGAGAGAGGGACTAAGCAAGAAAGGATGGAGGACTATAGCGGGATACAAAGGGACTTGGGATAGACTCCATAAATGCGATGATGACTCAAATCGGATGCTCTAAACAAGGGCGACACGATGGTGCTGCCACACAGTGAAGGTCCAATGGGGGACCATAAAAACATGAGTACAATAGGGTATCTCATGACGAAAATCAACATGAACAAAGACAAGTAAGGAGGAAAAGTGGTGCCCCAAGTACAAGTGTTGTAAGTGAAGAAATTTGATTTGGAGGAGAGATGAATAGACCCTTCGTGGATACAATGTGTCCTAATGAAGTATCAAGGTACTAAAAACTAACAAGTACCCAGAGCTCATGGAAAAACCAGGTCGCACTTTTTTGGGTCTTTTCTGCGACCTGGGTAGTAGGTACTAGGCAGAAAAGTGCGACCTGTCAGAGAAAGGGGGTTTCAAGGCTGTTTTTGGCTGAGATCTGAGATTTGTATGGTTGAGGGGCCTGGGTACCCCCAAGCATGTTGTGGTTATGCCAAAATGTATGTAGGAAAAGGGGGATCTGAACACATTTTAATGATGTGGTGCGCCATTTGTTTTTGTTATGGTTATGCAGCTTGAGAAAGGAAATGGAGGATTACCAATCTCTTGTAGTACTGCATATATGAATCAAATGGACTTTAAGTTTCTGGGTTGGCATACCTGGTGTCACTATCCCAAAAAGAGGATTTGGAGATAATGAACTGATGCTCTCTTAGAAAACTAATAGATTGGTCAACAACAATGTCTAAGAAACTAGATTGTTGATGGAAGATGAAGGAAGGATAAGGGGTATCATCCCTAGAGTGATCTGAAGTGATATGGGACTCTAGAGGTTCTTAAAAATGTGGAAGAATAATGGTACTAAAATCGGCACGACCAGATACACTAGGAGAGTTGTGGAGAATTGCTGCTCTTGGTTTCTCAAATATGGGTGCCCCCTTACTCAAACATTGGGTTTCAATGGGATGGCCACAAGGTGTATGTGGTGTGAGTGCATGGGGTCGATGTAAGGGGGAATAGATAAAGTCAGGGGAGATGATTCCTTCCATAATGTCAACATCGTGATAGAAGATGGGGTGACTAGTGGAAGAAAGACCACCTGACGCAGCGAAGCTACCTAACTCATCATCATGAGAAGAGAGGTTCACATGCGCATCGTAACAAGGGGTGACCGAAGAGTAGGTAGATAAATGATCTACCGATGTTGAGCCCAAGGTGATCGTGGAAGGAAGGTCAAGCGAAACAACAAGGGAGGATTTAGAGGGAATGTTCCCCGAGGGTCTCATGGATGATGATAGGTAGAAAATGGTGGACGAAGGCTCCGTCATCGTGACATCAGGAGGGGGAATGTCAATGGGAGCAAACATGTCTATTAGTTCAGGCTGCATGAAAATGCGCAAGGAGGGGAGAGGTGGACGAGCCACTTGGCTCCCCGAATTGGCAGACCGCGGCTAGAGAGGAGCGGAAGTCATCGAGGTGGGAACAAAGGTGGGTGTAATGGCCATGGATATCACACAAAGCATAGGGGTGGTTGGTATGAATAGTCTTGGGGTTCTTGGCCGCAGTCGCGGAAGGAACAGAGGATTCCGGGACCGTGGACTTAGGGAATGCAACGTTAACCATGGGCTTGAGATGAGGCATAGGTATGGGTGGCATGGCCGAAAACATCACACAAAGCACATTGGATGGTATGCTTTGGAGGTCGAGGAGGTGCAGGGTTTGTCGGGGCAGCCTTGTCCTTTGATGCCCCCTTCTGAGCTTTTCCATTCTTACCCGAAGCAGTCGCAATAGGAGGTGGGTCCTGTTGAGGTGACTGAGGCACTGTTGCAACGGGATAATTCATGGGTACCAGTTGAACTGGGGTCAAAGCAAGATAATGTTTGGGTTGACCAAGCGAGGTAGCGGCTGGAGGGTCAAGGTACCAGACGGGAATCCCAAGGGTCAGGTTAGGAAGAGAGAGGGTGGCCATGACAGATACCGTGTACAGTCCTGGTGGGGGAGCTAGGAACGGTATCTGACCAGCGGAGTAATGGCCAGGAGGGATGGCTCCAAGATGGTTGAGACCTGGTGGAACCGACCCAGGAGGGTAGAGAGGCGCAAGGGTATTAGCAGTGGGGGAAGGGTCAGAAGGGAGAGGTTTGGTTGGCTGAGGCGAAGGGCTAGGAGCAGGTTGTGGTGGGTGATATTGAGGTTGCTGACTAGCCAAAGCGGGCTGCTTAAGGTCGTCCCGGGACGATTGCATCATGCAAACATTCGTCAAGTTGGGATCAAAGACAGAAGGAGGGGGAGGACCTGGGAAAGTTCCAGGCAAGGAGGAGTCTTTGTAGACGCCGGGGGAAACACTGGTCAAAGAATCAACAGCTTTCTTGTTGGTGACAACAGAGATGGTGGACTCAGGGGAAGTCTGAGATTTTGGTTCATGATACGTCAACTGGTCGATGGTGACAACCTTTCTATTATGCGGGAAAAACATCTTGCGATGGACTGCGGATGGGACGACAGACATGGCATAGGTGTAACTACACCCTAAAAGAATGTTATAGTCAAGAGGGGCATCGATAACTTCAACGTCGACACAAACAGTCTTGCCCACAAGGGTGATAGGATAGTTACGGAAGAGGCCAATGGGCTGGGAGGCATGGCCATCCCACGCACGAAGGGTGATTGTGGAAGGGGCCAGCTCAGGAGATCCAAGTTGTTTCCAAACCGAAGCGGACATTACATAGGTGGATGCCCCCTCGTCAATGATGCACTGGGAAATGTTAGCGTTTAGGATTTTCAATGAGATTTGGAAAGCTACGGAAGCAGGAAGAGGAGGAGACTCTGACTGATGGGCATCGAAAACAATCAATTGGTCATCTGCTGGATCTACAACACCCAGGGCAGATAGTAGAGATTTTCTTTGGGAGGGGCACGACTGGAGGAGTTCCATCGTTGAAACGGAATCAGGAGATTGGGCCAGCTCATCTACTATGCTAAACGAATGGGAATCTCGGTCAGAAGCAACATTTCGGCGTAATGATCCCTTAGGAATCTTGGTATGAACCTCGGCGTTGGGTGGAGGGATATGCAAGGGACCATTAGTTGTCGAAAGAGGCTCTGTAGAACCTGAAGAAGGTGACTCGGGGATAGAGGGAGCAGGAGGCTGGGGGTGTGGATGGGACTAAGTGTGAAGGTTAAGATCGATGGTTATAGGTTGGTTAGAGTTCATCATGAGGATTTGGTAATCAGAGGTACCAGATGGAGGAGGTTGAGTGGTTATCGGTCCGTGAGGTGGTTGGGTAGCCACGAAGCGTTGCTGCGGGAAAGGATTGGTCACGCTCTGTTGGGCATACACCTGCCCCTGAGGGGGTGGTGGCTGTTGTTGTAGGGGTTGATAAGACAAGGGAGGTGGGGGTGCTAATGCTGGAGGAGTTGGAGAACTAGGCTGTGGATATGGATGATAATGAGGTTGGGTAACAGTGTGGTAAACAGGGGGTTGGGCAGAAAGAGGAGGCATACTGGATCCTGGATGCGTGCTACTAGGAGGGGGAGAGGTGCAGGAAGTGGTGCCCCCTCCCCCAGGAAAACCATAGCTCATGGGAGGTTGAGCGGATGGATGAGAGATAGCTCCAACGATACTGTCAGCGGCATGAGGTGCCCCCGGAGCATGGGCATTATCGGGTCTGGGGAGATCAGGTAGAACAGTATAAAAATAACCCGTCTGAGCATAGATTAGGTCATATTTTAACGCCATTTGGAGGGTAGCTTCTTCGGTTTAATGGAAATGCGATGCGACATCTTTCCCGATAGGTGGCAACAGAGATTTAAGGAACCAGTCCATGTAGACACGATCTTCGAAGGTAGGAGATTGACATAGGCTCTTTCTTCTCCGCCATTACTGGACATGATCGAATAGGCGGGTGGCCGATGATTGACGGAAAGAAGTCAAAATTTCGATACTAATTTCATAACGAAGGGGAAGCTGGAAGTAAGATAAAAAATCCCGGGCAAGAGTCGAAAAGGTGGTATGAGAGGAAGTGGGTTGATCAACATACCACTTAGAAGCTTCGCCTGTAAGCGTGCGTTGGAAGAATATAATATGGATGGAATCATCAGTAATGGAATGGGATGAACACCACATGTGGAAAGATCGGATATGGTTGGAGGATCTTCTCCAGCAAGGCCTTCGAACTTGGGAATGTCGGAGGGGAGCTTGGTTGGCATAGTAGGCCAACCAACATCGTGGCGGATAGGATCATTGATCAACTGATTTAAATCGGGGAGACTGCGTCCTGCCATGAAGGGGAGTAAGGGAGCAGTCGAGGGAGTTCCTGTGGCGGTTCCGCTAGTAACAATCCCAGCATTAGGTCCGGGGTTGCCACTGGCGTTAGGCCCTGGACAAGACATGGTGAAGGTAATAGGGGGAGAACCAAAAGTAGGGGGAGAAACCAAAGAATCAGAAGAGGAGTCAGAGTGTGGACTCGGGGGAGGACTAACTCAACGACGATGGGAAGGAGCAAGTCAACCAACCGGAAACTAAGGGTGAAGGCCAAGAAGTCTCCGGGATAAACGCCTTGTAGGCGCAATGATGACGGGAAGAAGAAAATCCTACAAAGGCAGGGAGGTGCAAGATCAAGTGAGGTCAATGTTGAAACAAGGGCAGAGACGTGCAGTGTCAATTGATTTTAAATTCTTTTCCAGGCGGTGTTAACCAGGCTCTTCTTCTCTTAGGGTCAGTGTGTGGCGTGCGTTAATTTTAATTGCTTAAATCCAGACGTTTTTGAGAGTAAAAGAAAAATTGTGCTGCATAACTGAAAAGAAATATGCAGTAAATAAGACTAAAAGAGCATAAAATTAATAGCTAACAATGCATCAAGCTAACCCAAGAAGGTGGGTCTCTTAAAACTAGTCTATAAGATGGAAAAAATCTAATCAAAGCACGCTAAAAGAGGCCAATAGATCTAAGGTCTGGAGGGATAGGGATCTAAAGGAGAAATCCGCTGAAAAGAGGTGCAGAAAACAGCAAAGAGGCAGAGGCAAGGTTGCTATTACAAAAAAGGGGATCAGATAAAGGTAGGAGGGTCAAAGAGGTGACCCTAGAGATAAACCCAAACAAAACAATATGAGGTGTTTTGAAAGGGAAAAGAGCTGATCTGTAGGGATCTGAAAATGAGGTATAAGATATGGCTGAAACTTTGAAAATTTAGACTCTTACAGTAGCTAAAACTCTTCCACAACAAGTGAAGGGTACTGAAGCCCTGGGGGTTAGATTCTCGCTTATTTGAGTAAAATAGAGCAATAATAGGTCTAAACGGGTGAAGATGGAGGTCAGACAACCCTGACAGAGGTTCAAACAAAACCCAGGAAATTTTCAGAAAAATTCCAGAAAAAAGTCCAGGTCGCAGTTTTTGACCTATTTTTCACTCTCGTCGCATTTTTTGGGATTTTTTCCACGACCTGAAGCTACAGGATGCAGTTTTTGGGCCAAAAAGTGCGACCTGCACTTTCGGCACTCTTGGTGGCAGATTTCAGAAAAAAAAAATGTCATCTCAGCTGCGGCTGATGTCTGTCATCTACGCAATAGGGCCAGAAACACACGAAAGTTAAAAATTTGAATGTTTGAGGGTTTTAGAGGTTAAAAGCACCATAAAAATAGGAAAATAGAAGATGGAAGAGAAACCCTAGGGTTGGAAACAACTGGATATGCAGGAATATATAAAACGACAGTGATCGCAAAAGAAAATTCGTGTGGAGTCGCCAATTGTTAGTATGAATCTTTCGTCGTAAAAGATCACTTTAGCTATGCATAAAAAATAGCCCTAACATCGATTATGGCTGCAAAATATCTTTAAGTCTGCTACACAAGTTCAGATCTAAGCACAAAAGACATTAAGCAGATAAAATATAATATGGCTCCATGCATCCAATAGACAAGACAAGAACAATGTGTTTAAAAGAATGTTTTATATTATATTAAAGAATGGGGTACCTGAGAGGAAAACAAGAAAGGTGTTTTCCGGTTCTCCTCAATGGGATGGGTTATTGAAAGTCCTCAGTGTTTCAGATCTAAAATTCCTCTCTCTTATTGTGGTAGAAAACCCTAACAAACATAGAACTCAATGGGAGCTCATAAAGCAAAATGGAAAATGGTGACCAAGAGTAGATCTAGTGTGATCTAATGCAATGAAGGTGACTAATGAATGGGAAAAATCCTCCTATTTATAACAAAATATTTGGCGATCTAGAACTCGGTGCATGAATAAAATATTATTAATCGAATTCTGTACACCCTTAGAATATTTTATTATATTTGTTGAGGGAAAAGGATTCTTTGACTTGGGTCAATTCCTTTATTTATAAATAATAAATAAATAAATGATTTATTTATCATTTTATGGAAATGATGGGAATATAATTAAATAAATAATGGTTTATTTAATTATTTATGGATGATTTAGTCAAATTTAACTAAGAATATTATTTAAATAATGATTTAAGTAACTTATTCTTAGGAAATAATTAAATAAATAAGGGTTTATTTAATTAATTTCCTTGTTTTGGGTTAAATATGACCGAGAAGTATAAACGAATAAGTTATTTCATGTGGTGAAAGCAATTTTACTTAGGGTAAAATTGGTCTTACATGGTGTACTTGGGTTCATCTAATGATAATGGGTTAGATGACCAAAAAATGGTGTAACACTTTCTTCCTTGAGAGACCTTCCTTAAATAGATTCATGGAGGAGGCTAGAGGATGGTTGTAGATCTCTCGAACTTAAGGAACTTGAGTCTAATAAGCTCAAAATATCCTATTCCAAGAGAACCGATTCATTTAGTGTTGATTTCCTCAACCCATTGAATGTTGGTATATGCAATGGGTCATTAGTGAGATTCAAGGGTGGAAAATAGAGTTGTAACAACACCCCCTAATGTTTGAGGTAAGAATATGAACCAATGGTTGAAACACATTCTAATAAACATAAGTTATCAAGAATTCCAAGGAAAGAGCTAAAGATCAAGGAGCTAGTGAGTACTTGCAATTGATTGTCAACAAATAGATAGGCATACCAATGCTTAGAAGAGAAACAAATCATGGCGGCCAACATAATGCACTGTGAATCCATGTAATAATATGCAAGATCATGGCCATGAAAAAAGTACACAGCAGGTCCATGTCATGAAAATGATCATATCCATGAGCAAATGCAATGTGGATATGTCATAATATATATCAAGCAGACAACTAATACAAATGGGAAGACGTAGTAATCGTAAGATAGTGATATACTCCATCACAACTTAGGAGGGGTAGCATGAGTGACATGCCTCCAAAGCCCAAGGTCTTTGTTCCAACCCCGATGGTCATTCACTAGAGACTTATATGCCATAATTAAAATTAGCATGAATCTTGTACCTGACAAGAGACAAACCAAACAAACCTGTCTTGAGAAAAATTTGAACTGCCATTGCAAATATTGCTTGGTTCAAGGTGGGCAGTTTCACAAATTTTACCTGGGAAAAAAATGTGCCATCCATGTTTAGTTAAAGAAAACTGAATGACACTAATTCCCTAATTAGTTGATATTAGATCATAATGCCAACTTCACAAGTTTCACTACACTTGAAATATTTCACATACATGCATAAGTCCAGTCCATACCTCCCAATATGAAGAGAAAAGATATCCATAGGAGAGTAAGAGAAAAATCAACAGTATATGTTTATTTCCCCTAGAAATGGAAATGCCAAGACCTGTTCCTACCTAGAGTACAAAGATCAAGCAACATGTCACCAAAATATCTGGAATAAATAAATAGAAAGAATGCAATTATTGTCTTGAGCATCTCAATCATTTAAGACATAAAACATATCTGTGTTGTGCAAAAATCTAAGGATATCTGGCAAAAGGAAGAAAGAGAAACTAAAAGTTTCAAAAGACATATAAGATGTCAATTTACCAAATACTATATGTTACTAGTGCATTCTCCTTTAGCTGTAATGTCCCCAATGTTTTCTATGATTGCAAATTCTTTGTAGGTAGGAGTATGAGTTAATGTTGATGATACTGTGGCAATATTCTAACAGAGCAAAGAAATAAAAGCAAAAGATTAGTTGTCAAACAAGTAACCACTTTTGATATGCACTTCATATATAAAAAATGTGATAAATACATGAAGACAACAAGTACTAGACTAAAACATTTAAGCTATTAGGAGAGATGGATACAAATATGGGAATACATCAGAGTTTCAAAATACTTTTACGATGCATCTGGATGTTAGCCTTTGGGGTTGCTCCAAAAGTGTTTTCACCTTGCTAGGAGAGCTCTATGCCTCCTATCTCCTTTGCCATGCTTCATGGACATATGCATGGATCAGTTTGGATGGAAGCTTGAGAGGTTAATCTTTCCATCCTCTAGCAACATTCTAATCTATTGTCAAGTGATTAGTTTTCTAAGTTTGTAGCATCAATTTGATAGCTTGAGAGGTTAACAAGATCTTGAGTAGTCACTATGACCTATGCCCCTACCAACTACTTGGGGCAGATTTGTCTTGTTTTCTGCTAGAAATATCTAGTGGCATCTCTGAGATGTTTTATTGTCGAGAATTCCAGATTTTCTCTTTGCTTATGAAATTTGTTTTTAGGGCTTCTAATTAGCAAGACATAATCTTGTATTACCTTTCTAATTTTCTTCTATTCCCTTTTCTCCATTCAGTTGGACCTTCCTTAGAGGATTACATCTTTCTTCCCAATGTTCCTAGTGGATTGGAAAATATTTGGAGAATCAAAGATACTTATGACACTGCCAAAATTAGAACATACAGTGGATTAGCACCCAACAACCATCTCGTGAAGTTTGGGGAAAGCTGAGTTGTCTTCTAAAATCTTCTTTGGTGATGAATATTATTTGTAAAAGATAACTCGAAATGTGATACACAACCTAGATTCCCTAATCATAGATACCTATCCATAGGATATTAGAGAAAGAAACTTAATATAGGAAGTCGAAAGGTTAGGAAAGGATATGAATAAGTTGAGTATGCAACTTTAGAGCATATTAATATCATACAACATGTAAGAACTTATGATGAAAGTATGCAATGTTGTGTAAAATGTTGGAAGATAAGAGTTCACCACCTACTCTGCATCATTTAAAATTATAAAATGATCTGGTTTTGTTCCCCCATTATAGACATCATATTGCAATGGGTATTAGATATTTTCCTCTTTTACATGAAATTAGCGATTCTTTTGTTAAAATATGATTATCATATGCATTAGAATTCACAAGATGAAACCAAGAGTTTGGAAATTGACCTGAAGAAGTTAGTTGTTAAATGGAAGAAAGTCGAGGATCTAGAAAAAGAGTTGGCTTGTCTAAAATCAAGAAATTAGCAAATTAGAACAGAAAAATAAAAAGTAACTATTGCAAATTCATTCATTTTCAAAGAGAAACAAGGAAGAATAAAGAAAATTATAACAGTTTAAAGAAGGTGATATTAGTGGCACAGTCGTTGTCACTAGCGTTATCTTTCATAGCAACAATATCAACAACATTAGTCTATGATGTTAACATACCTTTAGACACCATCCCACCAATTAAAATCATCAATTGACATTAAATTTTCCTTCGAGTGGACTACTAGAGTAGAGTTGGTTGTTGCTAGCCCTTTTATAGGTGAATTCATATTTTATCTACTAGGCTATTCTGTCATTTAGTGACTTTTTACTTATTGGTATTTTAATTAAATAATAAAGTATATGTGGTTGATAAAATTATATTGTGCTAGAAAAGGTAAGTTGTTTAATGAGTTGTATACATGTTCGGAAAGTTAAATGGTCATAACAAGGAAGTCCTGATTGGTTGGGGATTACATAGTTGCACCCTTGCTATCATATGTATGCCCTCAATGAGAATAATAACCCCCACCTTGCAAATTGAGTTAACATCACAAGTGAATGTATGATTGCTAGTATTTTTCTTCATACTTGTCCCATTTTTTGGAATAGTCATCGTCTTTGGAGGATTTGTTGATTCAATGTTTTTAATAGGGACATCATATCCAGTTCACTTCAATATTTGCTTGAGATGCAAGCAAAGTTACTTGCAGGAGTTGGATTAATATGCAAGCAAGGTGATAAGAGCTTATGTTGTGGTTGGGAGAGGATTATACCACCTATATTTAGTTTGTTCTAGGGGTTATATTATCATGATGAGGTGATTTTACATAACACATATTTTTTCCATTTGGTCTATTGTTATGTTTGGCAAGAGCAAAGTTACAATTTGATTATTCACTCTTCTTCAACTTCTAAGGTTTATTGTTTTTCTCCTACTAGTTTTTTGATTTTGTAGCAGCAGTTTGATAGCTTGAGAGGTTAACAAGATCTTGAGTAGTCACTGTGACCTATGCCCCTACAAACTACTTGGGGAAGATTTGTCTTGTCTCCTGCTATAAATATCCAATGGAATCTCTGAGATGTTTTATTGTCGAGAATTCCAGATTTTGCCTTTGGTTATGAAATTAGGTTTTAGGGCTTCTAATTAGCAAGACATAATCTTGTATTAACTTTCTAATTTTATTTTCTTCCCTTTTCTCCATTCAATTTGACCTTCCTTAGAGGATTACATATTTATTCCTAGTGTTCCTAGTGGATTGGAAAATATTTGGAGAATCAAAGACATTGTTTTCTAGACCATCAGTTAAGTGTATATTGTGATTTTGGGATGTTCCTTTCCATCTTCTTTTTCTATTAATATTATAAATTTTTTCCTTTCTACATATGTGAGGCATTACAACAGACAATTGACCTTACAAGATTTATGTAGATCTTGTTTCACCAAATTGATCTCCTCCTTCTAGCCTATCTCGGCAATTGGAGATGCTAAACACTATATATATGCCCAAGCCCCAAACATAGATGATATTAGGCTAGTTAGATATCCACATTTCCCCCTTATATTGCTATGCAACTACATTCACGAGGCCACAGAAACATATCTGCTTTTAGTGCAGAGTTGTACCCATATCAAGTAACCAAATGTTCATCACTAGATTTTTCTCTCTGGCCTCAAATTTTAGGAGGAGTTCAGCTGATCACCACCATATTGCTCCTCTCATGATGCCATGGCTAAATCTTTAGCGTCAGAAATTTTATACAGGACATTATTGTTGGTCTTTGCATTGATACCTTGGTGATGGATATGAGGATGCCTCTGCTCTCTCATCTACATCTTACCTCTATATCTGGTATGGAGTATTGATTTCTACAATTTAAATTTCTCCTTCTAGATTCACCTTTTGTTTCAGTATCACTTGTATCTTTTTATCTTTTAGCTTTCAAGAATCAAGAGTAGCAATTGTAAGATAGTGATATACTCCATCACAAATTAGGAGGGGTAGCCTGAGTGACGTGCCTCCAAAGCCCAAGGTATTTGTTCCAACCCCGATGGTATGATTATACATCATTTGAATGGATAAAAGATTGGCATACAACAATGTATCAAGTATCAACACTTAGTGCTATTCTTGCCTCTCCAAAATGGGAACCAAAAATTTGTTGATTCACACTTAAAAGCTGAGAAATCTTAGCTTGATATCCTAAATAATGGGGATAAAAAACATGAATGGAATCCCCATCAAAATCTGCACCAAGTGGCCACCATATTAGAGGGTTAATAATCATTGTAGAGCCTAGACATACATATGATTATAATCCATGTAATGAATGTTTGTGGACACTTGGAGGACCATTAATCAAAACAAAATCCTTATCACACAAATCTATTTAAGCTAATCTCTAGGAAAAAAATTTCCTCCCTTGAAACATTTGAATTCTGACAAGAGATTGTCGAGGATAATGTTTTCTTCCCTTGAAACTAAAGTGTCAGAACTAAAGTGTTGGAATTTTTACCAAGTGAGGAAAAATTACAGATGCAATAGTTACACATGCCAATATCAGCCATCTGCCACAACTATCATAAAGACCAATCATCATTCTCTTAACTGCTACAGTGTTTAAACTCTGCAAGGTCAATTCATACAATGTTTCTAAGAAAAAGTGTACATAGACCAATTCAACTCGATCACTAGGACTAATCCACATACCAAACGTGGTCTAAAACATTATAACGAGAATATAACATAAGTGATAGGAGAATATGACTTGGTTACTACATTGATCCACCTTGGGTGTTATCAATATGCCACATGGATAAGTGAAATATTTCATATTAATTTATTACCAATTAAAAGCCTACTGACCTTTGGGAAAAAATAATACTTCACCTTCTTATTTATAGATATTTGCTACTGATTGCAATTCCAAAAGCCCAAGGTCTTTGTTCCAACCCCGATGCTATGATTCTACATCATGTGAATGGATAAAAGATTGGAATACAACAATCTATCAAGTATCAACACTTAGTGCTATTCTTGCCTCTCCAAAATGGGAACTAAACATTTGTTGATCCACACTTAGAAGCTGAGGAAGCTCAACTTGAGATCCTAAATATTGGGGATAAAAAACATGAATGAAATCCCCATCAAAATCTACACCAAGTGGCCACCATATTAGAGGGTTAATAATCATTGTAGAGCTCAGATGTACATGTTATTGCCTAAATCTACCTCAGGCTGAAGGAAGGTAGAGTTCAGGGTAACATCAAACCACGCTCAGTCTGGTAGCTAGCCCTACCAGAACAGGAGATGGCTCTCTCCGAGTCAATCTCAGCGAAAAGTAATTAATAGGGCTTGAGATGACTGAAATGAAAGCTAATTTTAGGCTAGGTATATGAATAAAGTATTTTGATTGATTTTTTGGGGGTTTTTGTTGGATCAAAGGGAAAGGCAGTTTTGAGTGCGGGGATTAGGCCTAGTTTTTGCAGAGTTCTGATTGGGGCAGCGAATTCAATAGATTTGATGCTTCAGATTTGTGTTAATGGATGGATTAGACCAGTGAGGAGCTGAAGAGGGCAAGAGGGTCTCAATATTCCTCCTCAAACAGATGAAAACATGAAAAACTAAACAAAAATGAAGGCAGAGCAATGCAAACCAATGAATTCTACCTTTATAACTTGTTTGTTCAGTTTAAGAAGAAATGAGAATGAAAATGGTACATATGAACATCAGTGAACTTACAAATACATAGAGGAAAACACCATCAAAACACACAGCCACAAGGATCCAAAAGAGGGCTGCAAACCCTGGTCTATTCCTTTTCCAAAATTGCAGAATGAAATGTACAATGAAGTGCTAGCAATCCCAAATGTCCAACCCTGAAAATGACTGAGGAAATACATCATATAGACAAGCCTAACACATTACCATGCTTCTAGGGGTCGAGCTCATCATTCTAGGAGCTGTTTCAACCATATCTAAACTAGGAACTAGAAAATAGGCCATGAAACAACTTGCCTCTATATGCTAGGAAACTGATCCATTCACTTACATTTTACCTTTTGGTGAATGAATCTTCTATAATGAGTAAAAATGTGTCATAATTACATCATTTACATGAAATTACATCAAGGTACATAAAAAATTACATGAAAAAGTGAAACTGGCCAAAACTAGGCGAAATTCTGAGCTGTTGAGTGAAAAATAGGCCAAAATTCTCTATGCGTCGCGCCCAAAATCTCTATGCGTAGCACAAATTTGGAGCTGATTTTGAGGCCCTTCCCGAAGTCAAAATTGATCTCATGATAGCTCGTTGGAAATCCCTGCCTGTCTACTTTCCAATCCAAGTGGAATTTCTGGATGTGGTTGCCATTTGCCCCTCCAAAAGTTCAATCTCCCAACACTGCTTCCTGTGTGTGCAAAAAGTGGCAGAAAGGCCATTTTTAGGGTGTTTTTGACCCTTTAGACAACCCAGAACTTGATGAAATCCTTAGTTAATCCATGAGCATGCATAAGTTTTGATAAAAAATCCAAAAATGAAAAATTTTCCTCTTGAAGAGCTTTCAATTTTAAGCGTGCGCCAAGTGGCGCTACGCGTCGGGCAGGAAAATCTGTGTTTAGGCTCAAAAATTCAAATTTGACAAAAAATTTCCCAAATTTATTGAAATTTAGGCTGAATATCCCTTCTCAAGCACTATGATGGGCCAAAGAAGTTTTAGCCAAGATCATGCCCTTTCACGCCTCCTCGATGCCTTCTTCATCTACGTTGCCTGAGGTGAATATGAAGAGTTTGATGTCTTTGATTTTTGTTTCCAGATAAGTGGTGATATGGGAGGGACTATGGGGAAATAGGAAAGTGGGGATAATGAACTTCAATCAAGGGATATCAAAGGTGTAGGGACAACCACTGACTATTTGGAAATTCTTGGGGTTTGGGGATTTTTATAAGTGAAATGGGAAAGGGGGAATAATAGGAAATGAAAGGATTTTAAGGATAGGGATAATGGGATTTAGGAATAAGTGATTTATGATGTAAGGGGATAGGGAAATATACTGTAGTAATGAGATCATGGGGGATGGGAAAGCAAGGTGGAGAATGGAGTTGGAGTACTTGGCACCCAAAATCAATTTCGAACACCAATTACAAAACCCTATGAAGAAATTTTTGACCAAACGAGAGGGTTTATGATTTGGAATCCAAAATCTTATACTCCACCATATAACCACACCAATCATGAGTTCAAGGGCACTAAAAGGATCACATGAACTTACTTGGGTAGAAAAAACCAAGTCGATTTAAGTTTTTGGAAGCAATAGCCAAAAATATGTGTGTTTTCCCTGTGCGCCACGCGCACAACCCAGTGCACCCCGCACTTTATATGCACCACACAGGAACAAAAATACATTGTGAAAAGTGGATATATGTGCCAGACACTTTGTATGCACCGCGGCCTTCACCCAATGCCTCGTGCATGCTTCCTTCACCACAATTTCGGCTTTCACACTGACTTTTGCTTCTTCCACGATTTTATCTTTCCTTCAATGATGTCTTTGGCATGTAATTGGATTATTGAAACACAAAAATATCTCTTATGGCATGGAATTTGATTTTTGATTCGAAGAAAACCCACTATTTGAAAACTTTGGCACTTTTACAAAATATCTATGTTTCTGTTTCCTTGTGATTTTTTAGCTGAATGATGAATCTTGTCTATCTTTTGCAGGGATAGCTGGCACGGGATTTGGCAAAGGAGACCAGGGCTGTTCCTAAATATATTCATAACTGAAAAGCTTTGAAAATTACATGGAATTTATTACAAAAGATAAAATGGACGATTTTTCTTCAAAACAGAGTTTTGAAGAAGAATCATGATCAAGAAATATGACGATGAAATTCTGCACTGAAAACCTTATTTGAAACTCCCTCATGTGCCTGCTAGCATTATTGGACACTTTGAAGACTGAATTTTTGAAACCCTAGACTTAATGAGACTGAAAACCCTAAAAAGACTCTTTGCCAAGCAAGAGACCAAACATGATTGTAAATGACTTGAAATGATTTTGATGGACTTTGATGAACAGATACAAACCTGCAGGTACAAGACATGAGGAACATGAGTAAAAATCTCCCTACCGTCAGAAAATCGATGCTCCTAACGGAATGCAGATGATTGAACTGAATGAGACACCTAAAATGAAATGCAACAAAAGAGATTTTGATCTCTGACGCAGGGATGAAATGACCGACTCTAACATTGGCTCCAATGGGGATGGTAGCTCCTTAGAGGTGCCAAGGACTGCAGATATTTGGGAGAGTAGATAGTGCCTTCATTCATTGGGAAATGGAGTCAAAACACGAAAAATGACATTATGCAGACTAACTCTGACTCAAGGCTAAAACTGAAAACCATAATAAAACCAAACATGACTAAACATAACTAACAAACTGGAAAGATGCTTGTAATTGAGTTTATTCATCAAACCTACTCTAATTGTTCTTTACACCACCTGATCAAGTGAAATGGAACAGCCAATGCAACCATGTAAGCATCTTGTTTTCTATTTGATTTCTTCCCCAATGCTTTCTGATGCGCAGGAAAAGGGAAGAATCGAAAGGCAACTCCCATGGAAACTTGGAATCAAGTTGACTACTGATAAACTTGCAAAGCATGAATTGACTGGATGACTTCAAGAATACTGCAAAAGGATCTTCATAAACATAGCTATTGATTTCCATTAACACATTACTGCTCTGATCCAGGTAATCTTCATAGCTAGATATTAAGATTTTCCTCACATCTGTGCTGTCTTTCTTTGGGGACAACATCAAGCTATCAAAAGGATCCTGAATTTCCTGAATAACCAAACTTTGGAGCTGATTCCAAACAGAACAAAAGTCTCCTTTATCAATCTCCTCATATGGCTGCAAACCTTGATATGGGCTTTGTAATGAAAAATATGTTAAACAAGACAATGAAGTTGACTTTTGAATAAGATTATTATCAACATTCTTTTCTAGCACCTGATTAGCCAATGGAGAAGAACTTTTACAACAAACATCATCCAACACACGAGCAATAGGATCATCAAAAACTTGAGAAGACTGCTGCGTTGTATCCATTGAAACTGTATGACATCCTACTGGCTATTCATCTTTTTCTTTAGAAACATTACGAAGATTCTGCTTTATAAACTGAAATGCTTCGAAACAAAAGGGTACAAAATCCTCTTGCATCATTAAATCATGTATTTCAACTTCCACGCCTTCATCTGTAATCTGACCTTCAATTGCGTTTGGTGGCTGAAAATCTGGTGCTAGGGAGGTTATTGTATCAGAAATGATGTTATCAGTCGTTTCAGGAGAATATTTCTCATTAAAAACTTGCTCAATAATTTTTCTATCTGTCTCATCCTCAACATTAAAACCGAGAGATTTTTGATTTCCTACAGGCTGCTCATTTGAAAATTTACTATGCAATTTACCCTTCAAAAACTGAAATGATTAAAAAAAAATGGTACAGAGTCGTCTTGTATCATTTGATCATATGTTCCAGCTTCCAAGTCCTCATCTGTAACTTGACAATCAATGGCTTTCGGGGGCTGCAAATCTGAATATGAGAAGTCTTGAACAAGGTTTTCATTGCCCTCAAGATGGTCCAAATCAAGACTAGTTGACAATTGATTTCTGATTGGATGAATGTTCTCTTTGATGAACTGAAATGAATAAAAAAAAAAGGAAAAGATCCTTCGCTTACTTCAAAATTTGCTGCACTTTCTTCGTCACTGTCATAGCTGATATGCATTGGTTGATCACTGTACTCGAGCTGCTGAAAGTGAACTTCCTCCTTCCACAAACTACCTGCTGATTTGTTTGCAAGATTAGCTTCTGTTTGGAGAACGTAATCATCATCATACTGATCAAACTGAGGCAAAACATCATCAAGCATACATGTCAAATCAACAGATCTCTCTTCTCCAAGATGATCTACAAAACAATCATTATCAGATCTATTACAACTGGGATAAGAAACAAAATGTTTTGGACCATCAACTTGTTCTTCTTCAATCAGCGAGCCATGGGCTTGAACATTATACTCATTCCTTGTGGTGGTCTTTTGCATCATCTCTTCCATTTCACTTACCAAACTTTCAAGCTTTACCTCTAGAGATGTCAATTTCTCCGGATCCATGTTTTTCATCTCTTCTTCATTCAACCTTGCTCTTTTGATCAACAAATGAGCCTCTACATCTACTCCATTTTTCTGTATCTTTTCAAGTGTTGCAACATTCCTTTCTCTCAACTGAAACTCCATTTCTGGATCAAAGGCACCCGGATAGTGCAAGAGAGCAGATCTAGGAGGAGGTCTTATATCAACTGGCATCGAAAAATAAACTTGGTTAAATCTGGCAGAAAAATATTGCACTGTCTCCCCTGGCAGTCTTTTCAGCTGGGCATACACGTCTAAAATAAGGAAAGGGTTTTGTCCGATCACCCACCTGTCAAGGAAAACTTTGACAAAATGTTGGAAATATGAGATGCTCGCATCAGGCAGGGCTTTCAACCAACTCTTGACTTTGCCTTGCAAAGAAAAAGCAAAAAGTCTAATACTAACATCTTCTTCATCAACTTCAAAAAGATCTAGAAAGGTCTCAACATTCTGCACATGTTGCTCAGTGTTGACATTGTTACATTCACCGTCAAATATTGGCAAATATAGGTAATAATTTTCAGGGAAAGCATGGAGAATAGAAGGTAAAACAAGAGGTTTATACCTATCTGGGACTATAAAAGGTGTAGAAGTATATACAAGAGCTACGGGATTAGTTTTATTTTATTTAGGCTCGTCACTCTGAAGAGAGTCATCATAAGATGTGGGAAAATTAAGGAGGCCAGGATCAAAGGGAAACTCAGTATTTACATTTTTTGAATGGGTTGAGTGAAGATTTCGATCACCTTTATCATACAAAAAATTCTGAAAAACTTTCAGGACAGCTTCAAGAACAACAAAGAAGTAATTTACATGAAATTAGGCTAGATCCTGAATACCATTCCACTTTGGATACCTGAACTTAGTGTAAGATCCTTCCATTTTCTCAGAGAAAGAGTTAGTCCTCCAGTGGAGTCTCTACATTGAGTTGGAGTCACCAGGTGAATGATTTCAGCCTTCTTATGTCTGATCGTTGTCCACCATCAACCATCAGATCTAACTTGATACATGTACTGGGGCAATTTATAAGTTAGATGTTACGTTTACAAACTAGACCGAAGATTGACTGAAGCAACGTTTATCTACTTTCGCTAATGCAAAGCAAGAGCATTTCGAAGGCTACCTGGCATAACTTCAAGCTCCGTCTGTAGCTTATAAAATGAATAACACCAACAAGAAAACCATTTTCTTCCTCAGTATGGTCGCCACTATGTTATTTCCTAAATCTATCTCAGGCTGAAGGAAGGCAGAGTTCAGGGTAACATCAAACCACGCTCAGTCTGGTAGCTAGCCCTACCAGAACAGGAGAGGGCTCTCTTCGGGTCAATCTCAGTGAAAAGTAATCAATAGGGCTTGATATGACCTAAATAAAGCACCTAGGCTGTAAGGAACAAAGGAGCTCGATCAAGTTTTGGGGGTTTTTGTTGGATCAAAGGGAAAGGCAGTTTTGGGTGCGGGGATAAGGCCTAGTTTTTGCAGAGTTCTGATTGGGGCAAGGAAGGAAATTGTTTTGATGATTTAGATTGAATGAATGGATGGATCAGACTGGTGAGGAGCTGAAGAGGGCAAGAGGGTCTCAAGAGTCCTCCTCAAACAAATGAAAGCATGGAAAACTAAACAAACTGAAGGCAGAGCAAAGCAAGCTGATGAATTCCACCTTTAACACTGATTTGTTTAATTTAAGAAGAAGAGAGAAGGGAAAATGATACACATAAACATCAATTAACTTACAGTTACAAGGATAAACACACCATCAAAACACAGAGCCACATGGATCCCAAAAAGTGCTGCAATCCCTGGTCTATTACTTTGCCAAAAGTGCAGAGATGAAATGTACAATGAAGTGTCAAGCAATCCCAAATGTCCAACCCTGAAAATGACTAAAGAAATACATGATATAGACAAGCCTAACCCATTCCCATGCCTCTAGGGGTCAAGCTCATCATTCTAGGAGATGTTTCAACCATATCTAAACTAGGAACTAGAAAATAGGCAATGCAACAACTTGCCTCTATATGCTAGGAAACTGATCCATTCACTTACATTTCACCTTTTGGTGAATGAATCTTCTAGAATGAGTAAAAATGTGCCAAAATTACATCAAGTTACATCAATATTTACATGAAAAAGTGAAACTGGCCAAAACTAGGTGAATTTCTGAGCAGCTGAGTGAAAAATAGGCCAAAATTCTCTATGCGCCGCGCCTGGAATCTGTATGCATAGCACAAGTTTGGAGCTGATTTTGAGGCCCTTCTTGAAGTCCAAATTGAGTACAAGATAGCTCGTTTGAAAGCCCTACCTTTCTAATTTCCAACCCAAGTGGAATTTCTAGATTTGGTTTCCATTTTCCCCTCCAAAAGTTCAATCTCCCAACATTGCTTCCTATGTATGAAAAAAGTGGCAGAAATGCCATTTTTAGGGTGTTTTTGACTCTTTAGGCAACCCAGAACTTGATGAAATACTTAGGTAATCCATGAGCATGCACAAATTTTGATAAAAAATCCAAAAATTCAAAATTTCCCCCCTGAAGAGCTGCCAATTATAAGTGCGCGCCAAGTGGCACTACGCGTTGGGCAGAAAAACCTGTTTTGTGACCAAGAAATTGAAAATTGAAAAAATGTGTCCCAAATTCCTTGAAATTTGGGCTGAGTGTCCTCCATCATGCACCATGCTGGGCCAAAGAAGCTTCGGCCAAAATTATGCCTTTTCACGCCTCCTCGATACCTTCTTCATCTACGTTACGTGAGGTGAATATGAAGAGTTTGATGTCTTTGATTTTTGTTGGAAAATAAGTGGTGATATGGGAGGGACTGTGGGGAAATAGGATAGTGGGGATAATGAAATTCAATCAAGGGATATCAAAGGTGTAGGGACAGCCACTGACTATTTTGGAATTCTTGGGGTTTGGGGATTTTTATAAGTGAAATGGGAAAGGGGGAATAAATAGGAAATGAAAGGATTTTAAGGATAGGGATAATGGGATTTAGGAATAAGTGATTTAGGATGTAAGGGGATAGGGAAATAGACTGTAGTAATGAGACCATGGGAGATGGGAAAACAAGGTGGGGAGTGGCACAAAAACTATTTTAAAATTTCAACACAAAAACGCTAAGGATAAATTTTATCAAGAAGATAGGGTTTATGATTTTGGCATTCAAACTCTTATAATTCACTTTCAAACACTACCAAAATATTTTTAATGGCTCATACAAGATCAATCTAACTTATATGGAGAAGTTAGACCAAGTGATTTGGAATTTCTTGGAGGCAATGTCAAAAATATTGGTGTTGGCCTTGTGCGCAGTGCGCACAACCCAGTGCACCGCACACTTTATATGAGCTGTGCAGGAACAAAAATATAGTGTGAAAAGTGGACCTATGCGCTGCACACTTTATATGCGATGTGACCTTCACCCAATGCACCGCACAGGTGATTTCACACACAGTCTCGGTTTTCACACTGAATTTTGCTCTCCTCCAAAGTTTGACTCTGCTTAATTATGTCTCTTGGTGAAAATGAATTTTTTGAATATGAAGATATCTTATATACACAAAGGACTTTGATTTTATTTTGACAAAACCATTTTCTAATGTTGCAGACTTTGGCACTTTGCACTTTTAATATAAACTCTATTTTTCTTCCACTTTGATTTTTGAGCTGATGATGAATCTCTTGTCTATTTCTTGTAGGGATAGCTGGCATTGGATTTGGAAAAGGCGACCAGGGCTGCGCCTGAAGAACTTCACCACTAAAACAAATTTGAGAATTACATTACATTTATTACAAAGGATGAATTTGACGATTTTTCTTCAAAACAGAGTTTTGAAGAAGAATCAGGATCAAGCAATATGGCGATGAAATTTTTCTCCGAAACCTTATTTGAAACTCCCCCATGTGCCTGCTGGCATTATTGGACACTTTGAAGACTGAATTTGTGAAACCCTAGACCTAATGAGACTGAAAACCCTAAAAACACTCTTTGCCAAGCAAGAGACTAAACATGATTGTAAATGACTTGAAATGATTTTGATGGACTTTGATGAAAAGATACAAAACTGCAAGTACATGACATGAGGAACATGAGTAAAAAGCTCCCTACCATTAGAAAATCGATGCTCCTAACGGAATGCAGATGATTGAACTAAATGAGACACCTAAAATGAAATGCAACAAAAGAGATTTTGATCTCTGACGGAGGGATGAAAAGACCAACTCTAACAGTACGTATGATTATAATCCATGTAATGAATGTTTATGGTGTTGGGAAAAATACTGAGAGGGGGGGTGAATCAGTATTTAGGGCTGAACAATTTTTCTTTTCTTTCTCTTAAAACCTTATCTTACAGTACTGCATCCAACATGTTTATCCAGATATATGTCTTTACTTAGAGAATTGCATCAGATAAGCATTAAGCATGAACAGAAATAACAGAACAAATCATCAAACATACACAACACATATGAACACCAGGATTTAAGGTGGAAACCCAATTTGGGAGAAAACCACCACTGCTGTAATCTCAATCTTCAATATTTATTATGGAGAAAACTTCTTACAATATATGCTGGTGCAGACTTATACCAGCACATAGGCACCCACCTGCAGAAGGTTACAACCTTCTCTCGTTTACCAGCTACCACTGGAAGGGAGCTACAACCCCCTCTCTGAAGGCTTCGACCCTTAGCACCACTGCAGACCTTGTTTCATCAATTTTCATACTGGATCCAATAGTTTCCAAACAACATACTTTGTCGGTCACAAGATTTATTTATTTTCTGTATACTCACACCAGTTCTTCATGATATTGTCCGTCATTCAAATCATATATTCATCATCGTCAGATCATTATATTCATGGGTGCATCTTAGTCTCAGATTTATCAGTTAAGAACATAGCTCGCCCATATAGATATTCTTTTTAGAAAATTTATTCACAACCCTTACAATGCACACACTTCTTCATAATTCTCATCACGTTATATAGTTTTCACCTTTATTAAAACCATGGGTCAAAACCATTCAATTACTACTGGTATTCTTGGACGGTATCTCCTTTAGCACCCTTACGTACCTCTTTGATTTCATTTTAAATTTATTTATCAAGTTGAAGAAATTGATAAATAAATATATTTACAATTTTGAACAGAACTTTAGGATTAAAGTTAACCCTTCGCATTTTAATGCCTTCAAATAATATGTTAAACCTTTGACCCCTGTCCCACAAAAATAATCAATAGCCAATAAAATACGCAAATGGTACCATATGTAAACTTCGCGCAAGTCTAGCGTCCGATCACCGTTAGATTAGCAAGTTTCCAGATCAACAGTGTATATGCATATCGCTCGCCCTCCGATGCCAAACGTTAACGGGCGATGGCCCGCTGTACCTGTGTTAATATTCATGCACCTTCAAAAAATGATTACCGTCCGATGACCCCTTCCCGGATCAACGGCGCTCAACGATATTGCTGGGCATCCTCGGTCAAACTATAATGTGCGGTGGCGCATAGTGAAAAAGGTTTTGTAACATCGTACAGGGATGTGTGTCGAGCATTTTATGGAATTGCTCCTTATCCAGGAAATACCGCTTACTCCGCATAGGTGGTGCGATGAAAACCGTAAACCACCTTTACTATTCACACGGTCATGGTTTTGCTCTTCCATGCAGGGTTCCGTTGCCTTTTAAATCTATTATTATAATTAAATTTCGCTTTAATGTTTTGCGTTCCGTTGTCACCAAGTGTTCCGCTTTTCCATTAATCTGCGCCATCCCCCATCAACTCTCTCATCAGATACAAAGTATCATTCAACCCTTCCATTACATAGATTATTTACACAGAGGTTCAGAGGATTCCATACAAGAATTATATCAGACAATATACATATAATACACATATCCTAACTCTGCAATGATGATTTCATTCTTTTCTAGGCACCGTAGGTATCCTCTGCCCATTATGAAATTGATCACACAGATCATATATATTCCAGATTTACTCAACCATACTTGACAAAATTCCATAGTTCTTCATCAACATCCACAAATCTTGGCTAGATATTCAAATTGTCCTGCAATCGATTACCTTGACTCTTCCTAGCAGCTCTCCCTTTTGCCATCTCCTTTGCAAACTGTATTAAACCCCTAACTCAACTCTAATTCTCTGTCTCTAATTCCTCTGTTTCATATGCTACCTTCGCTACCTCTCTGTTTCTTTTGCCTTCCTATCTTTGCTCTGCCAATTCCTTTTCCATCAATGACAACGTTTCGAACAATCTCCCCCTTTGGCATTGATGGCAATATTCTTCCTCTGATGGCTTTATAGAAGCCAAAGCCCATTGATTCTTTTCCTCGCCCTTTGACATCAATGGAAAAGAGTTGACAATAGCATGCTCCCCCTGAGATCATGCTGCATCTTCATAACAACAATGCATCCTTTTCATATGAACAGTGATCCCCCTTAGCCCGTGCATTCAGAGATGCCCAACAGCACCTCACAACCAATTTAATCTTCTGTATTTAAGTAGACCTGATCCTCTGTATGGCAGAGACTACTCCTAGTTTCTGTCTGAGATATTCGAATGCTTCCCTGGGTAGAGGTTTGGTAAATATATCAACAACTTGTTCTTTGGAGGAAACATACTCCAACTTCACCTTTTGTTCAAGCACTTGTTCACGTAAGAAGTGATATTTGATGGGAATTTTCTTGGTCTTGGAATGCATAACAGGATTCTTTGAGATACTGATAGCACCTGTATTATCACACATAATGGAAATAGGAGGTGAGCATTTGATTTGAAAATTTTGTAGGGTTTGCATCATCCAGAGAAGTTGAGTGCAACCTGATGTCGCAGCCACATATTCTACTTCTGCTGTAGATAAGGCAATGGAGCTTTGCTTCTTGCTGAACCAAGATACTAACCAGGGCCCCATATAGAATGCACCACCACTAGTGCTTTTCCGATCATCAACACTTCCAGCCCAATCTGCATTAGTGTATGCATGAAGAGTAAGATCAGCATTCTTTGGATACCATAGTCCAAAGTCTTGAGATCCTTGTAGATATTTGAATATTCTTTTCACAGCCTGAAGATGAGACTCTTTTGGATTAGCTTGGAATCGTCCAACAATACCAACTACATGCATGATGTCTGGTCTTGTCCCAGTGAGATAAAGTAGACTTCCTATCATAGATATGTATTTAGGTTGATTCACCGTGGGGGAATCATCATTAGAACTGATATTAAATCCGGTTATCATTGGTGTACTTACTGGTTTGCATTCTTCCATGCCATACTTCTTCAGGATTTGCTTGTGATAAGAATATGCCATCTGTTGCTTGTTGTACTTGCAAGCCAAGAAATAATGTTAGTTCCCCAAGCAAAGAAATTTCAAATTATTTCTACATATCAGAAGAAAATTTCTGACTCATAGACTCTTTGTTACTTCCAAAAATGATATCATCAACATATACAACCACAATCAATAGTTTGTCATTTTCATTTTTTGTGTATAATTTTCTATCAACAGACCCTTTTGAAAATCCTTGTTGATGAAGATATTTGTCAAGACGATAGTACCATGCCCTTGGAGCTTGTTTGAGACCATATAGAGCCTTTTTAAGTCTACAAACAAGTTTTTCATTATTTCCCAATATGAATCCATCTGGTTGTTCTATATAGACTTCTTCTTCTAGATCACCATTGAGAAAAGAGAATTTAACATCCATTTGATAAACTTTGATTCGTTGGAATCTTGAAAAAGCAAGAAACATTCTTATGGCTTCAAGTCTGGCTACAGGAGAAAAGGTTTCTTCAAAGTCTATACCTTCTTATTGAGCATACCCTTTGCACACAAGTCTAGATTTATTTCTTATAACATCCCCATTCTCATTTAACTTGTTTTTGAATATCCATTTAGTTCCAATGACATTTTTGTCATGAGGTCTTGGTACTAATTCCCAAGTATGATTCTTTTCAATTTGATCAAGTTCTTCATTCATGGCTTGAATCCAACATTCATCTTTGCTAGATTGACTGACATTGTGAGGTTCAATAGTGGACAGAAATGCTAGATTTCTAGAAGATCCCACAAGGGTCCTTCTTGTTTGTACACCTGATCCTTTTTCTCCCAAAATTTGAGATTCTAGATGATTCTTTTGAACAAATCTAGATGAAGCCTTTTCAGACAAATCCTCTTCGGGTTCTTCACTGGGTTCACTGTTTGTATCATTACTATTTGATGTAGAAGGATATGTGTCATCATCATCTTCATTTGTTGTTTTATTTTCTCCTTTTGGAGCTGTAGGAAACTCATCAATAACAACATCAATACATTCAACAATCTTCCAAAGTTTTTTATTGTAACATTTATATGCCCTACTCATAGAGGAGTAACCAAGAAATATTACTTCATCTGCTTTGGGTTCAAACTTGCCAAGTTTTTCATCATTATTCTTGATAAAGCATTTGCTCCCAAAAATTCTAAAATGCTTTATAGTGGGAGGATTACCATACCAGAGTTTATATGGAGTTTTATCACTATTTACACGAACATGTGCTTTGTTGAGAATGTTTACTACTGTATGTTTTGCTTCTCCCCAAAATGTGTCAGGTGTTCTGGAATCATCAAGCATAGCTCTAGCCATTTGTTGAATTGTTCTGTTCATTCTTTTTGCAACGCCATTCTGTTGTGGAGTGCCAGCTACAGAGAACTGTCTTTTTATGCCATGTTGTTCACAGAATTCAAGGAATTCATTGGATGTATATTCTCCTCCTCGATCAGATCTGAGAAATTTGATTTTTAGATCTAATTCATTCTCAACTAGTGCTTTGAATATCTGAAATTTCTCAAATTCTTCATCTTTGTGTTTAAGCAGCCCAATCCAACACATTTTAGAGAAATCATCAATGAATAAGATATAGTATTCTTCACCACGTGGTGACTTTTTCCTCATAGGTCCACATATGTCAGTATGAATGAGTTCAAGAGGCTTTCTTGATGATCCTTCCTTGGCATTAAATTGTACCTTGGTTTGCTTGCCGAATTGGCAAGATTTGCATATGATATTTTTAGGTAAAGTAATATTGGGAAGATCACGAACAGCTTTAAGTCTGCTTGATTTGTTGATTTGAAAGAAGCTCAGATGCCCTAACCTTCTATTCCATAGCCAATTTTTTGAAGATTTACTCAAATAACATTGTTCTTTGGGGTTCTTTAATATATACAGGTTGCTTGGAGTTCTTTTTCCTTTTATAATTGCTTTACCTGTATCAAGATCACGTACCACACATTATTTTGAACTAAAGGCAACTTCAGTTCCTTGATCACACATTTGACTTACACTTAACAAGTTATGATTTAATCCATCCACATACATGACTTCATTAGCTTTCACCTTTTCTTTTAGAAAAACAGACCCTTTTCCCTTAATGACCGCAGGAGTATCATTTCCAAATGTGACATTTTTTTCTTTTTCTATAGCACTATATGCAAGAAGTTTGTCTTTATCACCTGTCATGTGTCTTGAACATCCACTATCAATGTACCATTGGTTTTCTTCATCTTCTGCAAATAACGCTATGCCACAATTTTCAACCTATAATTCCTTCTTTTTCCATACTTTGGAGCTTGAAGGAACATGTTCTTTTGGCTGAACTTTGCTCTTGCATTCAGATTCTTCATGGCCAAAGTTATTGCAATAAGCACATTCAACTTCATTTTGAAGAGGAGAAAAGTTGTTATAAGTATTCTTCTTTGTTCCAATATCAATCCTTTTCTTTCTTGCTTCTCTTGTCATGATGGTTTTATATGAAAAACATTGAACAACTTTATGACCAAAATTGTGACATGAGAAACATTGTCCATTGAAGAAGAAATTTCTGCGATCATAAAATCTTCTATATGAATTTACTTGTTGATTGGTGTTTTTTCAAAAGACATTCATGTTAGTGTTCTTTGAATTGAAATGATCATGCTTTATGTGCAAAGATTCTTTATTCTCTTGCTGAGAGGCAGTATGTTGTAATCCAGCTGTAACTGCTTTTAGATAATTTGGTGCTGAAGCCTGAGAAGATTCTCCAATATATCCAAGACCTGTCTTTATAAGAGGAGAACGTTGTACCATGATAATCTCATCTAATGTTTCAGATCCTTTAGCAAATCTAAGATTCAAATTTTTTCCTTTCTCAAGTTCTTTTCTTAGACTTACTACATCACACTCTAATTTCTCATTGTGTTTCTCTTTTTCTTCAAGCTGATTTTTTAGAGTTTATATGGTTATTTTAATTTCTTCTAAGCAAATTTTGAGTTTATTATTTTCATCAAGAAAATCACTGTCTTCTAGAGCATCCAAAAAAGTATATTTTTCTTCTCTAGATTCTTTTTCAAATGCCATGAGTAGTCTAAGATCTTGTTCACATTCTTCCTCACTATCAGATAACCCATCACTATCTTCATGAGTATAGTAACTCTTTCTAGTGCTAAAACGATTCTTATTCCTTTTTGCTACTTCCTTCCCCTTTTTATGTGTTTTTTTATAAGGGCACTTAGTAGCATAATGACCAACTCTTCCACAATCAAAACATTTGAAAGGAAGCTTACCTCTGAACCGTCCTGTGCCAAGTTGAAGTTTCTTTACAAAGTTTATCTCATTTTCTTCTGAGATATATCCTGATCCTTATGTTTTTTGTACTTCCTTCCCTTTTGTAGAAGTTCTAAATACTACTTCTTTGACTTCTGATGGTCCTCCTCTTCTCATTTCATATGCAGTTAGTATGACATGAAGTTGCACCACAGTAAGATTTTGAAGATCCTGCTTTTCTTCAAGAGCAGAAACTTTTGACTCAAATTTTGTCGTCAGTGATCTTAATACTTTCTCAACCAAGGTAGATTATGTTATTGTTTCTCCTAGATTTCTCATACGATTTACAATATCATCAAGACGTAAAAAGAAATTGGCAATGCTCTCCTCATTATCCATTTTTATATTCTCATATTGAATTATGAGAGTTTGGAATTTAGCACTTTTTACCTTTGCATCACCTTCATAACTTAGAATGA
The DNA here is from genome assembly GCA_034641835.2 of Pinus albicaulis. NCBI lineage: Eukaryota > Viridiplantae > Streptophyta > Pinopsida > Pinales > Pinaceae > Pinus > Pinus albicaulis. The sequence goes on along the minus strand of JAXQQM020063471.1, from coordinate 8,493 downwards.
TTTTGTCCCATATTGTCTTGGCTGTATTCAGCTGCATGAATTTGAAAAATTCTAATTCATTTAGACTTCCCAATAGAGCATTGACCACCTTTGCATTCATTTCATAGTTCTTTCTTTCCGTCGGATCTGTTGGTACAGCAGCTGGGTATTGATATCCTTGTTCAATAATTGCCCATACCTCTGCTCCCAGAGACTGAAGATAGGATCTCATCCTTGTTTTCCAGAAGATTAAATTGTTTCCTTTAAAGAGCAGAGGGCTAATAGATGATGTTCCATCTTGATTGCTCATCTTGCTTGATCTTCCTTCTAGCGGCTAAGCTTTTTCAGAAGGACCTTCTCTAATACCAATTGTTGGGAAAAATATTGAGAGGGGGGGTGAATCAGTATTTAGGGATGAACAATTTTTCTTTTCTTTCTCTTAAAACCTTATGTTACAGTACTGCATCCAACATGTTTATCCAGATATATGTCCTTACTTAGAGCATTGCATTAGATAAACATTAAGCATGAAAAGAAATAATAGAAAAAATCATCAAACATACACAACACATATGAACACCAAGATTTAAGGTGGAAACCCAATTTGGGAGAAAACCAACGCTAATGTAATCTCCATCTTCAATATTTATTATGGAGAAAACTTCTTACAATATATGCTGGTGCAGACTTATACCAGCACGTAGGCACCCACCTGCAGAAGGCTACAACCTTCTCTCGTTTACCAGCTACCACTGGAAGGGAGCTACAACCCCCTCTCTGAAGGCTTTGACCCTCAGCACCACTGCGGACCTTGTTTCATCAATTTTCATACTGGATCCACCAGTTTCCAAACAACATACTTTGTCGGTCACCAGATTTATTTATTTTCTGTATACTCACACCAGTTATTCATGATATCGTCTGTCATTCAAATCAGAGATTCATCATTGTCAGGTCATTATATTCATGGGTGCATCGTAGTCTCAGATTTATCAGTTAAGAACAGAGCTCGCCCATACAGATTTTCTTTTTAGAAAATTTATTCACAACCCTTACAATGCACACACTTCTTCATAATTCTCATCACCTTATATATTTTTCGCCTTTATTAAAACCATGGGTCAAAACCATTCAATTACTACTGGTATTCCTGGACGGTATCTCCTTTAGCACCCTTATGTACCTCTTTGATTTCTTTTTAAATTTATTTATCAATTTGAAGAAATTGATAAATAAATATATTTACAATTTTGAACAGAACTTTAGGATTAAAGTTAACCCTTCGCATTTTAACGCCTTCAAATGATATGGTAAACCTTTGACCCCTGGCCCACAAAAATAATCAATAGCCAATCAAATACGCAAATGGTACCATATGTAAACTTCGCGCAAGTCTAGCGTCCGATCACCGTTAGATTAGCAAGCTTCCAAATAAACGGCGTATATGCATATCGCTCGCCCTCCGATGCCAAACATTAATGGGTGATGGCTCGCCGTACCTATGTTAATCTTTGTGCACCTTCAACAAATGATGACCATCCAATGACCCCTTCCCGGATCAACGGCGCTCAACGATATCGCTGGGCATCTTGGGTCGAACTATAACGCGCGATGGCGCATAGTGAAAAACGGTTTTGTAACATCATACAGGGATGCGTGTCGAGAATTTTATGGAATCTCTCGTTATCCAGGAAATACCGCTTACTCTGCATAGGTGGTGTGATGAAAACCGTAAACCACCTTTACTGTTCACACGGCCATGGTTCCGCTCTTCCACACAGGGTTCCGTCGCCTTTTAAATGTATTATTATAATTAAATTTCGCTTTAATGTTTTGCGTTCCGTCGTCACCAAGTGTTCTGCTATTCCATTAATCTGAGCCATCTCCCATCAACTCCCTCATCAGATACAGAGTATCATTCAACCCTTCCATTACAGAGATTATTTACACAGAGGTTCAGAGGATTCCATACAAGAATTATATCAGCCAATATACATATAATACACATATCCTAACTCTACAACGATGATTTAATTATTTTTTGGGCACTGTAGGTATCCTCTGCCCATTATGAAATTGATCACACAGATCATATATATTCCAGATTTACTCAACCATACTTGACACAATTCCACAGTTCTTCATCAACATACACAAATCTTGGCCAGATATTCAAATTGTCCTGCAATCTATTACCTTGACTCTTGCTAGCATCTCTCCCTTTTACCATCTCCTTTGCAAACTGTATTAAACCCCTAATTCAACTCTACTGCTTTGTCTCTAATTCCTTTGTTTCATCTGTTGCATTCGCTACCTCTCTATTTATTTTGCCTTCCTGTCTTTGCTCTGCCAATTCCTTTGCCATCAATGACAACATTTCCAACATATGGACACTTGGAGGACCATTAATCAAAACAAAATCCTAATCATGCAAATATATTTAAGCTAATCTCTAGGAAAAATTTTCATCCCTTGAAACATTTCAAGCCCTAAGAAGGCAAGCTGTTGGACCGCTTTCTTAGCAGATCTTGCATTTCCACTATGATTTACAAGCTCATTCATAAATATATTTCTTTGATAATCATAATGAGCTAGAACCAAATAATCCAAACATGCACTAAAAGCATCTGAGGATAAAAATTCAATCAAAAAAATTTCAACTGAATTCAAGCACTTCACTGTAAATTTAGAAATTATTTCTGTTTTTATTTTGTTTTTTCAAGTGAGATATTTCTTTCAAGTTTTCACATTAATTTTATTGCAATGTGGCAGACTGATTGTGGGAGTACATGAACAAACCCGTGACAGGATGATCATAGAAAGGGGCCAGCTGAAGAACATGTAAAGTGCCAACGTTGCTCTATCCTCAGGTATTTTAGTTATTTACATAATTGAAATAATGTTAATTTTGTTCAAATATGTAGACGCCTAACCATGGTGTGCCTGATTCTTCCCTCAACGAGGAAGAGTTTTCTTCATCCCCATGTCCATTGTTGTTGGTTCAAAAAAAGGCATGAAAAGAAAAGTTGGAACTTGAGTGTTTGGTAGATGTTACGCCTCAAACACCTAAATCAAAAATGAGGATAACACAACTTATGACCCAGCTAGAAACATATAAGGTAATAATAAAAAATCAAAAGGATATTTTTATTGTTCTGCATGAGAGCAATTGTGATAGTTTTATTTTTAATTTTTACATTAACTAAACTAACAAAAAAATTCTTTTGTATGTAGCGTTATCTGACACCTACTACCCCTGGTGTTGGTGGTAGTGGGACACAAAGGCAAGACATTGCCGAGCGACCCTCTCATATACCTTCTACACCTTTAGGTGGCATCCAAGAAATGCACCTTGCCCAAGAAGACACCCAGCCAACCGTTGAATGTGTTAGCAGTGATGAGGCTGGTATGGCCAACTATATTATTGTGTTTCCTGGAGCTACACGTGTCACGTTCGCGAGGACCATTGATGGCACGTTTTTGGTGAACGATGAAGGTTTTCTCATAAAGCATGTACAACTCCTAGGTAAGTTTTAATATTTTAACCATTTCATGTACTCTATCTAAAACATATTTAATCATGATTTTTCTTTTTAAATTAATGATAATATCTTTTTTCTATGTAGGAAACAATGATTTCTATAGGTTTTTGGAGAGAAAGGCTTTGATAATTTTTGGCCCAACCATATGCACAAGGTGGAATTCCTAGAATTCCAACCTAAAAAAAGAACTTCTAGATTATCTAGAATGTAATATTCCTAATTAGCCCAAGCTAATAGGAATATTTCATTATGTTTTTAATTTTATTTATTGATGAATAAAATGTAAAGGAGGACATGAAAAACTCCTAAAACATAAAAATAAATCAATGCCCAATGTGAATAGCAAAAAATAAGGGTTTTCTCAATAAAAGCCACTTGTGTGTCAACATGATTGAGCTATTTAACTAGGTCAACAAGACCAAATCACCAAGCAGACCAGATACATTGAACCACTTTGAAGACCTAGTGCAGTTCTAGAAGGAGGATCCCATGTGAAAGGGGTGAATTCATTTGAGGTGGTTTAGGGTTTTGCACATCCTCATCTTATAAAAGGAAGGAGAAGGCTCAAGGAAAAGGTTGTTGACAATATTTCAATTTTGATATTTCTTGATCAACTCAAACTCTCTTGGTTGTTTAGCTAGAGAGAGAGGGATTTCCCGTTTAGGAATTCCTCCCTCCTTCCTTGAGGGTCTCTTGGAGGAGATTGTGTTGTATTGATCCACTATCTGGCATTTTGGCCAAGCTTCACCTTATATCTATAGCGCTGCTCCTGTTGTGGGTTGAGCTGTCCATGTGAGCTGCAACAAGTGGAGTCAAATCTATTTAGATCTGAAGAGTTATATTGCATATTTTCAGTGGATAAGTCATCTAAACCATTGGAAAGAGTGTAATAGCTGTTTTGAGCTCCAAATCCTTATTTTGACATGAGGCCTAAGTGTGCATCACTTCATCAGCACAGTTAGGTTCAGAAACTGTGTTATTTTACAGGCATATTTGCAGTGTTTATTTGCTAGCAGTTTGGAGGAGATATCTCGGGTGAAAGGATTCCTTTCCTTCCCTAAGGTGATCTATGGATTTTCCAACCAATCCATGTTATATTTTCATATCTGATCTACTGTGTCACATATTCTTCATAAATTTTTGAAGTTTACTGCAGATCCATGGTGTAGATCTCAGATCTATTCAGTGTCCTTCACTTTCAGCTGAGATCCCCAAGAGGAATGTACTTAAAAGTAATTTATTCATATAGATCCCATTTAGATCTATCCTTTTGTCCTATGATCTATTATAGATATGAAACTTAATGAAACACTACTTCATATTTCTAAAAATTATTCTATCTGGTTCATTCTCTATTTCTTGTGTCATAAAGCTTGGGTTTTAGGCCTTTTCTTCAAGTATAGATCTGTATTTTCTAATGAAATATATTTGAATCATATTCATAGCTTTTCATACTGTTATATATACATAAAATCACGAAAATATTCAGAAAATATGCTCTCTAAGCTTCAAAAAATTTCTGCATACTCCAAGTCATTGGAAATCAACAATTTTAAGCCTAGTCGGGAATGGAGGATCTGTTTAACATAGAAAAACGCATTTGTTTTTGCTGAAATTTGGCATGTGAATCCCTATTGACCTAATATAACATATCCTAGAACCATGACCCTTATTGTTATGCACATTGTTTAATAAAATCATTTTAAGGCATGGAAAGCTGCTTTTCCTCACCTTTTTGTGAACACAAGCTAAGTAAAGGTTGCTACAGCACTTGGAATTGGTTGCTGAGTGTTTTTAAACAAATTTTATGATAGTTGAAGCACAAATACCTGAAAAATGCATTTTTTAGAAATGTCTTGCTGAGAAATCCATTTTGGGGATATTACATAGAAGCCCTTTTTGGGGTGACCACATTTGATAGAACAACGGTGGCTCGGGTAGTTGGAAAATATCTGAAATATACCAGAGACACCTATAGGATGAAATTTAAATTAAATCCAAATACAAGCATCCTCTCATAGTTCTAGAGAGGGAGTGGAGAGCACTCATCAATGACAGAAAGGAGAAAAGGGCCAAGAAAGAAGGAAAAATGCTAACTGGACCCGCAAGGAAAATTACAACTTTAATACAATAGCTTTAATTTTCTCTATGTCTAAAATAGAAATGTGCTATGTCATTTTTTACTTCAATATTTTGATGATAGGTTTCCTGACACCTCGAAGGAAACCAAAGCTAGGATTGAAAAAAAAGGCCATTAGAAGCTAGGCCAGGGTGGCTACTTGAAATTAACCACAAGAAATGTAAGTAGCTAAACATCTTATAATTAATTGTATCATCTTCCAACATTTTTGTAATCCCATAAAATAAAATTAAAAATACACAATCATATGTAATGTAGGGTGATGACTTTGGAACTAAAACCACAGAGGAAGACAGAAATATCGCTTTTTGTTCTGGCTATCAAGCCATAGTTGAACATCGTAGAAGCTTGGGATAGGTCCCAAGATCCAGAATGCCTGATAAGGTAAAAATTTAACCTTTCAATATGTTTGTTTTCGTTCATAAATTTAATGTCTAACAACTTTGTTTAAATCAAGGGAGCAACACTTTCAACGAGCCAAATAGCCCAGTTTTCGAGCAGTGCGTTGAGAGTGAAATATTGCAAGAAGTACATGGTCCTCACGTGCAACCTGATCATTGTAGTGGGGACCAAGACGAAAATGCTACTATCAGTGAGGGCCATGACGGTAATTAATTTCCACTTATAATTTTTTCTAATTATACCTTGATGGTTGTGTACTTATAACTTTTTTTGTTTAAATGATAGAGAATTTTGTACTTGAGCATCCTACCACCAGAGAAGAACACAGGGCAATGGTTCCAATGGTGAAAACTGGTGCACTAGGTAAATAATCTCATTGCAATTTTTTTTATTAATATTACGTAACTAGTTCAATCATATTTAATAACTGACAATTAAAATTTAATATTATCTGTTTTTGTAGGCGATGCCCCATCACTGCATGAAACCAAACATCGTGACTATGCAACTAGGTCAGCTCTGCGGGAAAGGCACGAAACAGGAGTAGAGCACGATGATGTTGATGATGTAGTTAGGAGCTTTATAAGTAGGAAGAAGAAAAATAAAATTTGATAATGTAAAATATTGTATTATTATAAGACAAATGTTACCATACTTGGAACGTTTTTTGCGTTATATTAAAAACTCATTTATCATACTATTTTTATGTCAAGCACTATCTTCGGTTGCATTTCTTTTTCATTAGTTATTGAATTTTTTTTCTTCTTCTCATGAAAGTGAAAAATGAAATATAGATTGGGTATTGGGGAATTGAGAGTGATATGAGGGGGGGGGGGGTGGGGAGGGGCCATAAGAGCTTCCACCTTCACGTGGTTGACCCTGTTTAGTAGACAATAACTTATTGGAGCGATTTAATCTTGGAGCAAACCTCCCTCGATCCAACGTAGCAACAAAAAAGTCGCTGTTGGCTTAGTTGCTACTCTTTTAGATTGTGAGAGGCTTGTTCCAAGCTCAGGGGACTCCAATAAATTGTTCTTGAAATGAAGAGGAGCTTATCTAGGTATGTTTTGACATTCTCAACATATGGTCTAACATTATCATAAGAATGAATCTTAGAGTAAAAAATACTACATCAATTACTTCTATTTATTGTATAGATAAGTATGGATTTTGAATGGCTTGGCAGCACAGGTACAAATCCTCTTGCATCATGAGCAATACAACTTGTCAACCAGGGTCATGTCCAGGATCTTTTTTCTTTTTCACTTGACCAGGTTCGTAGTGTCACATTTTGTAAGTTCCTTTATAGTTCATAATTAAATATGAAGATTTTTCATGATTATTATCTGGTTTTTCATATGTGTTTTTTCATCTATTTGATTGTAAGTTTGAACATGGGCTGTAGTTAGGTTCAAAGGAACTCCAACCAATTCCAATTCCCTCACATTCCTCTTGGCCAACAACATAAATTTAATATATGTGGGTTCCCCAACCCAATGACCCATTATGTAGTAGAATGAGCGCCCTTGTTCTGGTAATTGTATATCTGCTATATTAGCCTAGGAGTGGACCTAGAGTATTTGCAGCCACAATTGCTCCCTACAACCATTTTCTCGAAGTCTATTCTGTTAGGTCATAAACTATTCGAGTATAAGTCTATTTGGTTAGCTCATAGGCTATCCCATTTGGGCATGCTGTCAAGGTGTTTCCATGTTGTAATCATGCTTGGGAATGATGTAGAATGCTTCAAGTGTAGAATGATTCAAGAGAGATTCTCAAGGTGAATTACTGTAGCTTGTTTCAAATATGAATTTATATGCCGCTACAATGTTTCAAGCTATTAGCTTCAAAATTTCCTTCTTCTCAAATCAACAGTTCTGGAGCCTATTTCTTTAGATATTTGAAGCCCTCTTAGAGATGTCATACTCTGTAAGACTTCTTCTTCCATTTGTTAACATCTAAAGTAGATCCAGCTCAACCTTAAACCTTTGAATAGGGCTTAACGTAGTCACTAGAGATAAGGGCTAAACTTCACATCTAGTGGCTCAACACTATTACCATAACTAACTTATTTCCCATTGACCACCAAACTAGTAAAGTTATCCAACTTTGGTGTTTGTGTTAACCAACTGAAATTAGTTGTGCACTTTTCCTGTAAAATTTTGCAAAAGATAGTTGATTCATGGATTCTTTTACATTGTAATGGTAGCATAAGACTAATTGGTATAATTTGTGTGATTATCATATATAGTTGGTCTTTATATGAGATATTTCCATCACTTGAGTGTGTAACCATGATAAGCACTAGTACAAAGACATTCCATTCTTGATATGGTAAGATTCTTGGACAAGAAGGCTAAGATGATAGTGGACTACTACCTTCATTTTTTGTTACTACTTCTCCCGCTGAATAGGCCAACACCAACATGT
>JAXQQM020071328.1:0-80321 GCA_034641835.2 Pinus albicaulis | reverse complement strand
TCTATTTCCTTGTGAGTTGTTTGCTACCACCTTTGGCATTTCTGCAGTTTTTCCATTTGTATATATATTTCAGCCAATCCTTCTAAGGATTGTTGTACTATTGTTTTCAGGGGTTGAGAGCTTGCTCCCCCACAATTCTTGAGCCTGATATTGTTATATCATTGTATTATCATTTAATGTGTTGCAGTGTCTCATATAAACTGCGCAGTCATAGCTTGGGCACACTTGTGTAGCAGTTTTTTGTCATGTTCCATGTACTTGTTTCTTGAGGCTGATTATTGCCTATCTTGAGTAGCTTTTTCCTCAAGATATTGTACACATTCTGCTGCTATAATGTTAATAATATGGCTATGAGTTCTTCTATCATTTTCTGGAGTTGATGCAACCCTGCTCTTTCATTCTTATGTTTGCATATTGTTGGATCTCCATATTTGGAATATCTTAAGATATTCCCGATAGTGTAGAAATTCCCTATTTTGGGATATTACAGTGGTATCAAAGCTACAATCTTGGCTCAGCTTGTGAGTCTCAGCCAAAGGAGAGGATGGGCTTTATCTCATCATATTTCAGATCCATGAAGAACCTCCCTAAGGAAGATAAGCAGATAGAAGAGGAAGGACCCTGCACTTCCTATTCTCATCGAGAAGGAGACAGAGAGATGAGCAGGAAAAAGACTCCATCTTTTGGAGGAGAGAAAGGGGATGGGCTTTCGAAGCTTCTTCCTAAATCTGTACAAAATATTCATGGAGGATTTAAGAAAATAAGGAGGGAGATGTATGAAGAATCTCCAAAAGAGTTTGAATCTAAAGTAAACTCTAGATTTTCATATGAGGAGTGTGAGCAAGCAGCCACACACCAGAACACACAGCGCAGTCACATGCCCAGGATTGCTAGGGGAGAGATGGAAAGAGGAGAAGAGGTTGCTAGGAGGGAAACTCTTAGTGATTTCCTAAAAGAGTATGAGTCTCAAACAAAGAAATTCCGAGATCATCTCAGTTTTTCAGAGTTTTGCAAGATCAAGGTGAAGGGAAGAGAGCAGCAGGATAGATTTCTTCTATCTACCTTTGAAGGTTCACCTATATGTTCAGCCAAAGCTTGGGTGGAGGAGTTAGATACCTTCTTGCAGCAGCACCAAATTCTTGAAGATGAAGCCATCAAAGTTGCAGTGCTGCATTTGAGAGGTAAGGCCTATGCCTGGTGGATCTTTGAATCATTTTCTTTAAAAAATGAAAACACTACATCTTATGCAAGTTTCACTGAGGCCCTAGTGAAAAGATTTGATAGAATGGTTCATGAGACACATATGGTGGAGCTACGCAAGGATACTCAAACAAAAGCCTTGCATGGAAACTCAACCACTTCAGGAAGCCATGAGGGAGGCTGAAAACTTGCACCATACCTTGTTGGAAGAAAGACCTTCACCTCACACCTTTGAGCAAGGGAGCATGGAGATCTCCTTTTCAAATAGGGATCCAATCATTGGGAGGTTTCCCATTCATGTTGCAGAGATTGAGGGCAACAACGTTGTCACATCTAGAGAGTATCTAGTGCCTCATGCAAAGGAAGGAGGAGCTCTTGCTCCAAGTAAAGGGATGCTTGCATCTTTACAAGGAAGTCCCCATGATCTCATGTGTGGAGATCAAGGCACAACTCATGATCTACATGTGCCATTGATGAGGAGGTGTGGAACCATGGAGACACAAGGAGGAGGTAGGGAGGAGAACCAGCGTCATGAAATGAGATGTACACGCCCCTATCTACTTCAGGAGGTTGATGCACCCAAGAGGAAGATTGGATTGCGCAGTAAGGGCATGGACAGATTTGTCCATTCATATATGCAGTCATCTCTTGATGATGATGTCTCATTGCATGGAGACATTTCACCAAGGAGACCACTGGATCAGTAGAGAAGGATGGATGCTTCACCTATTGAGGCACCACTCATTGATTTCAGAGGAGTGGGGACCTTGGGAGAGCTTGATACAGCGTTGGGAGCCTTGGGTAGGCTCGAGGAGGAGAGACATAACTCTTTGGAAGAGTTAGCACAGCCACCTCTTTTCTCTTTGGGGATGAGAGGAGACTCATCTATGAGCCACTCTCTTTGTATGAGCAAAACATATGGTAAGGGTGTTGATTGTTTACATGATTATTTATATAATTTATGTATATATCCCTTAACCATATATGTGCAAGATGTTGCTCCAAGGAGGAGCATTCTTTCTTTTAGGCTTCATGGTCGACTTGAGGCCATAAGCATGATTGATGGCCATTCCCTAGGAGGACTTGGGGAAGAGGTGTACTATGGAGGACATGCTCACTTTACACCATGCATCATTCACTTCCTCCATACTTATGAGGAGATTGGAGTAGCAAGCAAGTGGTAGAGAAGCCACACATTTTATCAGTCTCTATTTCAGTTGAGGGTCAAGCTGCGTTGGTTACATTTGAGGGACCATTGTCCTTCTCACTTGTTACACATGGCAGCAAGCATGATTCTCATTTTTGCTCCCTATGATTCTATTGTTTCTGTCTTAATGTGGAGCATGTTTGGGAGAGAGACACATTGGATGGATGTGTCCTTTGGGAGAGAAGATCTCCCTATTTTTTGCAGTACATGTTCTAAGGGGAGCATGGGAGATAATATGGCCACCACAGCAACACATTTTTCTCTTTATGAGGGGGGCCATAGGATTGAATGAACTCCATATGATGGTGACTTCCAACTCATCATATTGGAATGGTTTGGGCCAGCCTGATTTGCAGCGTTGGAGGAGAGATCTTTGGAGATCTAGTCCTCATCTTGCCACTTGAGGGCAACCTTATTGCAGCCCAAGATCAGCCAACACTCTACACTTATCATAAGTGGAGAGATGGACAACGAGGGGTAGGCTACCTTGTCTACCATATGCAGATTTTCATCCCACCTACTTTGCCGGAGCCAAAGGTGGAGGACAGTTTCGAGGAGTTGCCTAGTTGGGAGGTGACTCATTTTGCATGGCTAATAGCTTGGGGATGGAGGATCCATATGGGAGAGATAGTTCCCATTAGATTTCAGATCCCATTCCTCAAAGGGACCTCTAGACATCACTTTGTTATCCTCTTGAGTATTTCACCTTTACATGATGATAGCTTGATAGCTGACTTGCATGCTGAGGAGGAGCAATGTGGAGACTTGATTGATGAGATAGCATCTCTTTACTTGGAGGAGATCATCATACATGGGTGCTACAGGGAGAAGAGGAGAAATAACTCAGTCTATCCTTGCACTTGCTTGAGGACAAGCAATCTTTAAGAGGGGAGGATTGTAATGTTCCCAAAATCAGCATGAAGCTAATTAGAACATTGATTTTGCTTATATCATCTAGGAGGTGAATAAAATGGGTGAGGAGACCCATAAGTAAGAATAAATCCTTCATAGTGTGAAAGGGATCAATGGAGTAGCTTTATTTTGCACCTTCCAGTGTGAAAAGGGGCAAATGGATGAGGACAAGGTCAAGTTTGACCAAGTCAACAGCGCTGCCAAAGAAGGTGTGGATTGCTTGGGAAGACAGCACAGTTTGAATGGGAGGAAGGAAACCCTAATGTGTGGGGTCCAAGGCAAGGAGCTTCATTTGCATAAAAGGAGGAAGAGGCAGCCATAGAGGATCATGTTTGAGTATTTGATTATTGGTCTTGTAGACTCTTTGCATTCTCGGGTTGTCTAGCAGAGTTGCAGTGTTGTTTAGCACGAGGGATTCCTGTTTAGGATTCCTTCTCCTTCTTGAGAGGCCTCTTGAAGGATTGCACTTCATTTCTCCACATCTAGGCTCAAGGCCAAGCCACCTCCTTCAGTCACAGCGTTATTTCTGCTGAAGTATAACGTTGTGTTGCAGGGTGTTGCAGTGGAGGGTTCCACAACACCATTCCTTGGCTCATCTTTCAGAGGAGGGAGTTTCTATTCCTCGGGAAGGTTAGTGAGGAAGGTTTCAGAGCTGTTTTGCATATCTTGGCATTAGGCCAAGCATCTCCCAGCTACTACAGTGTAGTCCCTCTCCTTGACTGCGTTATTTCAGTGTGCATATGCAGTGGGGGTTTGCACCACTATTTTGGAGGGTGAGATCTTCGGTCCTAGAATCAGCCTTACACTCGGGAGATCCATTGGAGGAGGTTTACTTTAGATTGGATATCTTATTCAACCATCTCCATTCATTCCAGTTTTGAGTTGCAGCTGCTACCCTGCAACTCCGACATTTCTGCAGTTTTGCCATTTGTATATATATATTTCAGCCACTCCTTCTAAGGATTGTTGTACTATTGTTTTCAGGGGTTGAGAGCTTGCTCCCCCACATTTCTTGAGCCTGATATTGTAATATCATTGTATTATCATTTAGTGTGTTGCAGTGTCTCATATAAACTGCGCAGTCATAGCTTGGGCACTCTTGTGTAGCAGTGTTTTGTCATGTTCCATGTACTTGTTTCTTGAGGCTAATTATTGCCTATCTTGAGTAGCTTTTTCCTCAAGATATTGTACACATTCTACTGCTATAATGTTAATAATATGGCTATGAGTTCTTCTATTATTTTCTAAATTTGATGCAATCGTGCTCTTTCATTATCATGTTTGCATATTGTTGGATCTCCACATTTGGAATATCTTAAGATATTCCCGATAGTGTAGAAATTCCCTATTTTGGGACATTACAGATAACATATAACTTTAATCAAAGAAGAGGGAAATCCTAAGCATCTATGATCAAGCTACAAAGAACTTTAAGGAAAATTCTCAAGCATGGATGTTGTGTAACCAGCTCCAAAAATAGAAGAAAAGAGATATCAACGCCTTAGAAATAAGCCACTTTGAGGGGGCAACCTCCAATACATTACATTAATGAACAATTCTTGGATGATACAATTTAAAAAAGCTCCTTTCTATATATAGGAGTTCATGTGGCCATAATGTAATCCTAACCGACCTAACAATAATAATTTAAGGGCACAATAATAACAAAATGGGGGTTACAAGGGTACAATAATAAAAATAAGGGGGTTACACTAATAACAATAAGGGACTATACTAGTAATATAGGGACCTAACGTTCCCCTCTCCTCCAAAAAATGTTTTACCTCAACGCTTGAGTAGCTCTGGGTGCTTCTGTATAAACTTCTCATCCTCCCATGTAGAACCTTCAGTGGGTAAGTTCTTCCACTTGATGAGATACTCGGAAATTGATCGATTCCGTAGCTGTCGAGTTCTTGTTTCCGTGACCACTTCAGGTTCCAATATGATTTTTCCTTCCTCATCAAGTTCTAGAAATATTGTTTGAACTGGAATCTTTTCACCTATAACCTTCTTTAAGCATGAAACATTGAAAACTGGATGCACTTGCGAACAAGAAGGAAGCTCCAATTTGTATGCCATAGTACCAATCTTTTGCAACACCTTGTAAGGACCATAGTAATTTGGCGATAATTTATTATCCTTCTTAGCTTTCTTGAGGGACATTTGTTTGTATGGTTGTAGCCGTAAAAATACCCAATATCCTACATCAAAACTTCTCTCGCTGCGATGTTGATCTACCTATTGTTTCATTCGATTTTGTTCCAAATTTAGGTTATCCTTTAAGAGTTGGAGAACTTCTTTTTTATGCTCAATGTGATCTTCCACTGCTTGAACCTTCAAATTTTCCCTTAAAGATGATGTGATGGATGGTGGATGATATCCATAAAGTTCCATAAATGGGGTCATTTTTGTTGCAGTATGGAAGGAAGTGTTATACCACCATTCAGCGAGAGGTAACCACTTGACCCATTGTGTTTGTTTATCAGATACAAAACAACGAAGATATCCTTCCAAATATTTATTTACTATCTCTGTTTGACCATCAGATTGAGGATGATAAGATGAGCTATGAGCTAATTGAGTACCCAAACAAGAAAATAACTCCGTCCAAAAATTTCCAGTAAAAATGGGATCTCTGTCGCTCACAATAACCCTTGGGCTTCCATGTAGCTTTGGAATTCTGTCCATAAATGTAGTAGCAACTGTACTTGCTTTAAATGGATGAGATAATGCACAAAAGTGTGCATACTTGGTAAGTCTATCAACTACCACCATGATGACACTCTTTCCTTCGGACTTAGGTAAACCTGTGATAAAATCCATTGAAATCTCCTCCCAACGTTGACTTGGAATGGATAAAGGTTGTAGAAGTCCCAAGGTCTTAATTGTCTCCACTTTATTCTGCTTGCAAACCAAACATTCCGCCACAAAGTTTTGAATATCAGATTTAAGACCATCCCAAAAAAAATCTTTCTTCACCCTATGGTAAGTTTTTAAAAATCCCGAGTGTCCTCCTAAAGGAGAAGTGTGCAATTCCAGAAGAATCTTTTGTTTTAGATGGGAATTCTTACAAAGATATAAGCGATCTTTGTACCATAAGGAATCATTTTTCCAACTAAATGTATCAGATGTACTAGGATCTTGCTGCAACTTTGAATGAGTATCCATACATCTTTGTCCTTCTTCCATTCATCTCTTGCTTCAGTTATCCAATCTGGTTGGATAATAGAAATGGCACAAAGCAATGCTTCCACCTCTTCATTCTTTCTTGAGAGTGCATCTGCAACAACATTTAGCTTCCCTTTTTTGTACATTATTTCAAAGTCATAACCCAACATCTTTGTGACCCATTTTTGCTGCTCTTCTGAAGATAGTCTTTGTTCCAAAAGTGTTTAAGACTATCATGATCAGTTTTTACCTTGAAGTGTCTTCCCATTAGGTAAGTTCGCCATTTCTTTAGTGCATGCAGTATTGCTAACATTTCCTTCTCATAAATAGGTTTCTGTAAATACTTTCCTTTGATTGGACGGCTTTCAAAATCAATGGGTCTTCCTTCCTGCATTAAAACTGCACCAATTCCATTTCCTGAGGCATCACATTCCACAATAAAGGTTTTTGTGAAGTTTGGCGTAGCTAAGACCAGTGCTAGGCACATTGCCTCCTTAAGATGTTCAAAGGCCTTAGTTGCTTCAGGAGTCCATGAAAATGCATCTTTCTTCAATAATGTTGTTAGAGGTGCTACTATTCTCCCATAATTCTTAACAAACTTGCGATAATACCCTGTTAACCCGAGAAATCCTCGCAACTGCTTTATGGTTGTGGGGACTTTCCATTCCTTAATGGCTTTAATTTTGGTAGGGTCTACTTTAACACCCTCGTGAGATATAATATGACCCAGATATTCCACCTCTTGTACTCCAAAGAAACATTTGGATGTTTTTGCATATAATTGTTTCTCCTGCAATAGTTTGAGCACCCTGTCAACATGTTCAACATGATCCTTCCAAGACTTGCTATAGATTATTATATCATCAAAAAATACTAGCACAAATTTTCTAAGGAAGGGTTTGAAAATGGAATTCATCAACCCTTGAAATGTAGAAGGTGCATTTGTAAGGCAAAAAGGCATGACCAAAAATTCATAATGACCCTCATGAGTTCGAAATGCTGTTTTTGGAATATCTTCAGTCTTCATTCTAATTTGATGATATCCTGAACAAAGATCCAACTTGGTAAAATAAATTGCTCCATGTAATTCATCCAATAATTCATCAATCACAGGAATGGGAAATTTATCTTTAATGGTGAGCTTATTGAGCTCCCTATAATCCAGACACATTCGCCATGATCCATCCTTCTTGTGTTACAATACTACAGGAGAAGAGAAAGAACTTTGATTGCGTTGAATTATACCTGCCTCTAACATTTCTGCAATCATACGTTCAATTTCTCTCTTTTGGACGTAAGGATATCTCTAAGGCCTGATGTTTGGAGGAACACTTTCTGGAATCAAATGAATAGCATGATCATGATCACAAATAGGTGGGATTCCTTTGGGAGTTTCAAACACCTTGGAATGATTGTTCAAGACTTGTTGGAGATCTGCAGAAATAGATGATTTTGATGTTGGAACTTCTAGTGAGAATAATTGTGCAAGTACGCCTCGTTGTTATTTCTTTAGAAGCTTTGTCATGAAATCAGAGCTTATTATCTTTCCCAGATTCCCCGCAATACCCCATAATTTGACTTCCTTTCCTTCTGAAAAGAATTTCAGGAAAATTTCTTGAAAATTAAAAGCTACCATCCCCAAAGATTGTAACTATTGTACTCCTAGTACAACATCAGCACCTCCCATAGGAATGGAAAGCATTGGACTAGTCAATACATATTCCCCCATGGTTAGCTTGATATTATGGCATTTTCCAGAGCAATTTATAGTTCCTCCATTTGCAACCATCACTTGACATTCTGGTGCTTGGTATAGGAAACAATTTAATTCCTTGGCTACCTTACAATGAATAAAATTATGGGTGCTACCTGAATCAATCAACACTATTACCTTTCTCTTCTTGATTTGTCCTTTTATCTTGAGAGTTTGAGGAGTGGTAATTCCTGCCAGTGCATTACACGATATTTTCGGATTCATTTCTTCCTCTTCTGGGGCTGGTTCTTGGTGTATATCCTCTTCTTGTTCATTTTATTCTTCCTCTTCACAATCTCTGTAAAATAATTTCTTCTCAGCACACTTATGACCTTTAGTGTATTTGCTATCACAACTGTAGCAAAGCCCTTTTTCTCTTTTTTCTTCCAATTGTTGTGGTGTCAAACTTGTAGGTTGTGGAAATCTAGGCGTAGAAACACTTCCTTCTTTATAGAATTGAGTGGTAGGCTTCCTTGTCGCCATAATTTTACATTCAACTTTTCTTGCCAACCTGAATGCCTTCTCCAATGAATCAGGTTCAAAAACGCGAACTTCATGTTGGATGTTATCCTTTAAAGTGCCTATGAAGAGATCAATCCTGTGTTCCTCTGGAATATCAGTTACCCTTATATTCAATTTTTGGAAGTCCTAAATGTGCTGCCCCACTAAACCCTTTTGTTTGAGATTTATCAATTGGCTAAAGAAGGTGTTGCTCTTTGTATCCTCATAATGTGCTATCATTTCCTCCATAAAAATTGACCAAGTGACAATTTTTTTACGGGAGCAAAGCCATCGACACCATACAAATGTATTTTGTTCTAAATGTAAAGTTGCAATGCGTACCTTTTGTGTGTTTTGCACGTTATGGAGATCAAAATATTGCTCCATCTGTAGTATCCATGTTACAGGATCCTTTCCATCAAACTTCCTCATATCCATTTTTGGAATATGGTAGTTCTTCCCGCCAACATTAGAGTTTATGAAATCACGATTAACATTTATTTTTTTCTCATCATGAGGTTCTTCTACTATCTTTTCACCATTAGGAAACATTTCTTGTATCAACTTTGTCAAACCTTCGATGTCTGCTTTTCGATCATTCTTCATGTTTTCCATGTTGTATTTCATGTCATCCATCTTAGCTTCCATGCCAGATTCCATGCCATCCATCTTAGCTTCCACACTTTTCTTCAAACCGTCCATCTTCGCTTCCACGCCTTCAAAACTTCCATTTCATTTTTTGTTGCTCTTTGCAAGAGTGAAATTTGTTGCACTTGCTCTCGTAATTTTGATAGACCATGTTGCAATTATTTATCTTCATGAGTCATAGTAGAGCCTTCTGAAGGCTTAATGGGTGTTTAATTATTTTTACGGGGCATATTTTAGAACCCAATACTGATATCTATTCTAAAATATGCCCTTGGAATCAATTTAAATTGATTCTTCAAACAAGGCTTATGCAATTCGAAAAAAAAAAATACACACCTTTTTCTTGCTTTTGAGGATCTCGATATTGAAATTGGATTATCTCTGTGATTGCAGCACTTCAATATTTGAATTTTGATACCCATGTAGCCGTCTGAATTATCTTTCGAATGCCATAGTTCTGACCTGATTTGGATTCTCCAATACAAAGTTGTGTCCAATCTCCCACAATGACCTAATTATGGACTGGTTCAGTAGAGCGAACTTGTACGAGTTTCCACGTGTCACTGTTTCATCCTTCGGCTCTGAAATTGATAGCCAAGAAAATTCAGTCTGTGTACTTGTGACCACTTTTTACGGCACTCCAATCCGATGCTCGGAGAGAGAGTTATGAATATTTTACCACGATCACCTATTTGAGATGAAATTCAGGAGCCTTAAAAAGCATTACCTTCCACAAATCATATCTCCAAAAATATTGTGAACCAAGCTCTAAACTTTTTTGAAGATTTTCCTTAGGATTTCAGCTTCTGAAACTTCGTAGAAAAAAAATTATAGCGCAAATTCCATGATGACCTATTTAGGAGCCTGAAAAAAGACCTAAATTCCACATATCATATCTCCAAAAATATTGCGAACCAAGCTCTGAAATTTTTTAATGATGTTCCTTAGGATTTCGGCTTCGCACCCTAAAAAATTTAGCTTCTGAAACTTCGTAGAAAAAAATTTATACGAAAATTCCACGATGACCTGTTTGGAGCAGCGAAACCCTAGAATCCAAAGCTCTTATACCAAATGTTGTGTAACCAGCTCCAAAAATAGAAGAAAAGAGATATCAACGCCTTAGAAATAAGCCACTTTGAGGGGGAAACCTCCAATACGTCACATTAATGAACAATTCTTGGATGATACAATTTACAAAACCTCCTTTCTATATATAGGAGTTCATGTGGCCATAATGTAATCCTAGTTGTTACACCATTTTTTGGTCATCTAACCTATTATCATTAGATGGACCCAAGTACACCATGTAAGACCAGTTTTACCCTAAGTTAAACTGTTTTCACTATGTTAAAACAGGAAACCCCAAAAGGAAATATTAAACAAACCCATATTTGTTTAATTTTCCTCATGGAATAATTAATTAAACCATAATTTAATTATTATTCCCAGTCATGTTTAACCCAAAACCAAAGAAATTAATTAGATAAACCTTTATTTATCTTATTATTTTCTAGGAATAATTATTTAAATCTTATTTAGATAATATTCCTTGTTAAATATGACCAAATCACCCACAAATAATTAAATAAATCATTATTTATTTTATTATATTTTAACCACTTCCTTAAAAAGATAAATAAATCATTTATTTATTTATTTTTGACTAATCAAGGGATTTGACCCAAGTCAAAGATCCTTTCCCTCCAACAAATATAATAAAGTATTCCATAAAAGGTGGATCTAGATTTGGTTAACATTATTTTAATCATGCACCAAGATCTAGAATGACCCAATATTTTGTTATAAATAGGAGGGTTTTCCCCATCATTCTTCACCTTTTGTTGCCTACTAGATCACTCTAGATCTATACACTTGGTCCCATTTTTCACCATTTGCTCCCATTGAGCTCTATTTTCTGCATTGGGTTTTCTACACCTACAAGAGAGAGAAAGCTTAGATCTGAAGTGCTGAGGACTACAAAGAACCCATCCCATTGAGGAGAGCTGGATACACCTTTTTGTTTTCCTCCCAGGTGCCCTGTAATATAAAAATTCTTTCAAAATCGTGTTCTTGTCTTGTCTGTTGGATGCATGGAGCAAACCCTTTATTTTACTGCTTAATGTCTTTCCATACATAGATCTGGTGTTTTGCAGCTATTTTCTTGTCTAACTAATCGCAGATCTGAAGATATTGGCAGCCACTTTTGTTGTTAGGGCTATTAGTTATGCGTAGCTAAAGTGGTCCTTTTTCGTACACTTCGACGAAGGATTCATACTAACACTAGTGGGCAACAATTTAATCCTAGCCGACCTAACAATAATAATTTAAGGGCACAATAATAACAAAATGGGGGTTACAAGGGTACAATAATAACAATAAGGGGGTTACACTAATAACAATAAGGGACTATACTAGTAATATAGGGACCTAATAATGGAAAAAGGGCATGATTAGAACATGGCTTCTTTGGCTAAAACCTAACAAGTAGTACTTTAAAGAGAGATTCCAAAATAGAGTTTAAATATAATCAAATAAGTAGGGCTAACCATAAAAAATATTTTAAAAATACTATATTGAACCATTCATGGAATAAACAAACCCAACAGAGAAAAACATAAAGGCAATAGAAAACAGGAAGGACTAAGGTGCCTCAAACAACATTTCTTAGCCTATACTCTTTTGTTCTACTACAACATAGAAGGATGTAACAAAATGATACATAAGGAAAAAAAGAACAAAACAGAGACATGTCACCATTAATCATGGTCAGGGATCCTACAAGCTATCCTCCTTCATCATCAATCAAAGAAGCCCATTCACAAACTCCACAAGACCAATTTCTTCTTCAAACTCAAGAAAACCAAGTATTTATCTCAAAACTCATCAAATGCCAACCCAAATAATGATCTCAAATGCAGTATTTATCTGCAAAATGAGGAGGTGCTACTAAAACTAAGGTTCAAATGTCATTTATTACAGAGTTAATATGTTTCTGACCTTTGAGACCATGGAAGGCCCAAGGTAGAAGTATCTAGCTGTGTTTCTCTAGATCAATAACTCTTAAATTAACTTCTGTGAGAGAATATATGTGAAATTTTTGACTTTAAGGCCTTATAATGACTTTACAATAACTGCTGGTATATGGAAAATATCTCTAGCTGAGTGTAATAATTGTTTGATGCTTTATCGAAGGAAACAATGTTGTAGGTGGAAAAATATATTTGAAGAAGTAATTGCCTATGTGGATCTGATCTTTCGAATATGTTCCTATTTCTAATCAGTCTTTGCTTTATCATTGAATCTCTGCCCTTAGGTCTTTAATCATGATTTATCCTTTAATCTCTGTTTTACTGCCTTTTCTTCGTTGTTGCCTTTATCTCTATTTTTTAGGATTTTATCCTTTGACCTTTATCATTCTATTTTTAATATCTTTAAACTATATTTTACTGGCTAATCTTCAGGATTTATCTCAGAACTGGGACTAGTCTATAACTTTGTCCTTTACTTGGTTGCAGTCTCTTGACTGTATTTCCTCTTACTGTACTTTTGTTTCTCTGCATTTTTTTGCAGGGATGTGTTTTTTTATTTGAAGGAGGGTTTAATTAACCATCGATGATCATGTTTCATTGATGATCAAGGTTGGCAGAGGGCCTTTGGTCCTTCTAAATTTGATTTAAACCCCTGGATCATCACCCAGGACTTCATCCATCGTTTCTGGACCATTGAAATGTATTTACTTGCATTTCCACCATTATACCTGCACATGACACAAACAATTTTAGTCTTTAAAGCCTGCAAAGAGGGTTTGCTACATTTTCTGAGGTTTTGGGCTATTAGACGTCGTTTGCAAAGGAAGAAAGGGCATGGGAGGCAGGGTTCCGAAGGTGGAACCAGAAGAAATTCAAACGGAGGTGGGAAGATTTTAAATTTGGTGCGGAGGGATGAGTGGTTTTGAAAAACCAAAGGTGGTTTATCGCGTGAAAGAGGGGTGGTAAATGGTTTTCAAGGGCGGTGATGCGATTCTATTGGGCGATTGTCGTGTGGCAAGGCGAAACCACCCATTTCGTGCGGGCAAAGAATCTTTAACCCCGATGCTACTTTATTTGCGATACGGGATTTGGGATATTTGATTTCAAGGAATGAGATCAACGATGATCGCACAATGGGGGAGCGAAGGGCAGGTTTGGAGGTGGAGCGGTGGGGTCCAGATGCGAGGTGAAGTTGTGAGATTTGACTAGGTCCAAAGTTTCGAAGGAGAGTGGACCGAGGGCTTTTATAATAATAGGTGAATGAGGCCTTTTATAAGGTTTTTTTCGGGGTTTAGATAACAAAGGCGAAGGGTTGAAAAATTTATATTGGGGGCTTATATGATAAGCGGGACCGGGGTTATATGGCGCGAGGGGGCTAGGAGAAAGGGGCTCGGGCCTTTTATAATATAAGGTCGGGTTTATAAAATAAAACAGGGTTTTATTTATAAAACAAACAGACTTGATAGGTTCAATATTTTGATTTAAAACAATATAAAAGAGGGCCTTTTACATTGTTTTAATATATACAAAGGAAAATGAGGAGTGGGGGTTCTTTCATGAAGAGTTTTGAAGGGAAAAATGGGTTTTTAAGAGGGGGGAAAGGAATGAATGAGAGTGTGGGTAGGGGGAGTAAAAAATAAGATAAACCATCCCATGGTGAGTCCATGTTGGAGTAGCAAAGTAAACTTTAGAAGGAAGAGAGGAAATATATAGTAAAACGGGCTGATTTAGGATAACGAAGGCAGTGAGATTTCTAAAACTCACAATATTCATAAATCTTGTTTATAGAAATCTAGGAAAAGTGCTTAGTCATCTTTAAAACAACAAAAATTACTGATGACTAATAGTGGCTCCACTTGGGGAAGGCAGCTCCCTTTCAGAAGGTGTCCAAAACTTTTAGATATCAAATTTCTGAGTTTATGAAAACCAGTGCCTCATCTATTTGGTAGAGTTTTCTTCTTTTATTTGCTCTTGTTTCTCTTGAAGTTATGATCTTAAGAATCTGAGAGACATGACTGCTTCAAACTCATTTCTACCTACTCAGTCTACTTGGCCTAACATTTTTTCTTCCTTGGGTGCACTTGAACTGGAAAACCCTTGACATTCTTTTATTTTGAAAGAAAAAACAAACTATCTACTTCTATCCTTATCACTTCCAAGAGTTCAGATTATGCTGGTGAACTCTTTTTATTCTCTATCTAGACTAACTGACTGTCAAGATTAATTTGTATGACAGACTTCATTCTATAGGATATTAACATGAAATTGAAATCATGGCTTGAATCATATTAAGCAATATGTTTCACCATGGGCTGTGGCATTGGAACAAGTTGCACACAAACATTATTGTTTTACAAACATAACTAGAAAAATAAGGGTTGTGATATATCATTTTCTATGCATCCCCATATTTCTCTTTGGTTCAGTTTTGAGCATGTGGAACCAGTATCTTTCATTCCTATTCTTTTCCTACTGTCAAGTCAAGTTTAGATGTTTTGACAAGTTATTTTTCACTAACCTATCAGCAATAAATTTAAAACATGTTCAGCCATGATTAGGCTAAATGACCGAACAAGAATCTTTTGAACAAGTAGTGGCATTTAAGCTTGCACACTTTCAACATTACTATTTTTTGGGTATGGTGTTGTACCTCTTTTTCAAACCTGCCCTCTTTTTCCTTTTTTCTTTATTTTTTTTATTTTTGTTTTTATTATCTCTCATCATGCAATGTTATGTATAATCAATGAAAGTTTGAAACTAGGACTCTTGACAGGAATAGTGTTTGAGCATCCTTCCATTGACAGGACCTCCAAATAATTCTTCTCCATTCAATTCTTGTAAAAAGAAAGCATTATGACCTCTAACTGATTAAATGGGATCATGACCTTTCCATAAATTCTCAAATTTTCCATGTTTAGCTTTGTTCTCCCTCTTGGAATCCTATTTAAGCATTGTATCTCAAATGTGGAAATCGTTGGCTTTAGTTCTTCTGTCAAAGATTTTCTTTATGTTTTCTTGCACTTCTTGAGTCTTGTTGTAAATGTCTTCCCTTGTCTGCTGCAAATGAATGGTTTGGTTCAACCATCTTTTCATGTCATTTTCTTGTGATTACACTTCTTGGAGAATATATTTATCACCGGGACTCCCAAGCATGTTGGGAAAATGGCATCCAAGCCATACACTAGTTGATAGGGAGACATATCGATTGATTTCTTGGTGGTTAGACTCTCAGCCCATAGTGCATGTACTAGCTTGCCATGCCATGTTTATTTATTCTATTCCAGAATCTTCTTGATGATATCAACCAAGCTTTTGTTAAAGGACTCAGCTAGCCCATCTTATTGAGGGTAATAAGTTGTGGAATGTCCTAATGTGATGTGATAGTGATAAAAAAGTCAACCATTCTTTTAGATGTAAAGGAAACAACATTATCTTTGATGATCTTTCTGGCGCAAACAAATCTAGATAGGATGTTTGTCTCAAGAAATTTGATAATGACTGAGTTGGTTGCATTCCTAGAGGGGATGGCTTCTATCCACTTGGTGAGTAATCAGTAGTAGTGAGGATCCACTTGTGTTGTGTAATGTTCCAAATTTTGCAATAAAGTATTTGGAACATTAATTTTGCTTTAATTTTAATAAAATGAATAAAATGGGTGAGGGGACCCATTGTAGCAACTTAATAAACACTCCTAAGGTGAAAATTTCACTTAAGTGGCTTAAGATAGCAGCCGAAAGTGTGAAAAGGGCGAAAATAAAGTGAGCTAGACCATGGTTGACCAAAGTCAACAACGTACCCTAAGAGGGGAAGCTTGCATAAGAAGATTGTGTAGTTGGATTGGAGGGAAATTTGAAATGAGAGAAACCCTAATGTGAGTGGGGTCCATGAACACACTGCATAAAATATGAAGGAGAGCCATCGTGGAGATCATCTTTGGAGATAGAATTCAAAGATGAAGCTCTCTTCAACTTGTTGCTGCTTAGCACAAGTGGGATTCCTATTTAGGAATGCCCTTCTCTTCCATGGGAGGCCATGGAGAGATTGTTCTTCATCTTCCTCACATCATGGTTTGAGGCCAAAGTAGTCATTTGCAAATACTGCATTATTCTTGTAGCAAGAGAATGCTAGAGTTGCTGGTGTTGCAATGAGGGACCTTCATCGCCACTTCCGGAGTTGGTTTGTAGAGGGGAAGCTCATTCCTTCTCTAGGAGATCAGAAAAGGATCATATCATAGCTTTATTGCAGATTTGGCATCATTCCATATGTGTTTCTCTCATGCCCAGCATAGTCCCTTCTTCTTACAACATTATTTTCAGAGGTGGCTTGCACAAGGGTTTCATTTGGTGCACTAGTGAGTGCAGTTTTCAATAAGGGGATCAACCCCTTTCCTTTTGGAGATCATTGGAGGAGGTTTGCACATATATTGCATCACTTTTCATCCTCTTCCATGTTGTATTATATTTGAGCTACAGTAGTTGCACACCTTCTCCGACATTTTTGTCTTTCATGTATTCTAGCCAATCCCTTGGAGGATTGAGGTAATAATGTTTTCTGGGGTTAAGATCTTTCTCCCCCATATTTAATTGAGATCTTATTGTTGTATATTCATATGTATATTAGCTTGCAGTCATTTTATCCTATAGACTGCACAGTTATAGAGTCGTTGGATCATATAGCAGTGTATTTCCTACATTCCATGTATATCTTCCTTTGAGGTTGATTTGCACTCACCTTGAGAGGTATTTTCCTTAAGTATTTTATATAACATTTGTTGCTACACATTCTATATCATATTTGTACTCTTCTTACATTATGTGAGACATTATTTCACTGCTGCTACTTGTTTAAGTTTTCATGCTGCTGAAGATTATCTCATTAAGCATTATTTCAGTATACTTGTTGGTGGGAGATCTGAATAACCCCCTTAGGGTTATTTATTTGAGCTTACATTCTGCAGGGAGTTTGTATCAGATACATTCTAAGGCATCCCAGCACTATATTGCCTTATTTTCACATGGGATTCCTTATACAACGTCCTCATGGATAGCTGTTGCAGAAATTCCTTGAAGGGAATTATTAGCTCTTGACATGTTCTATTGGCAGAGTCTGCTACAGGGCCAGGTAGCCTCTGGATCTCATCCTTCCTTGTAAAGGTGAAATATCTAGTAAATTCCCCTACAGTCAATCTCTGAAATAGTTCAGTGTTGATTGTGAATACTCCCAGAGGTGGAAAATTGGAATATCTCAAGATATTCTCGGCATTGCAGAAATTTCCCGATTTGGGACATTACAATGGTATGAGAGCTTCGAACTTGGCTCAGCCTGTGAAGTTCAAATTTTAGAGAATAAGAGGCCAAGATGATGCAGAAGATGAGATTAATCTCATCAGTTTTGGGTCCAGCAAGAACCTCTTCAAGGAGGTTGAGGAGATTGAAGAAGGAGAAGAGGAAGGACCATGCACTTCCTATTCTCATAGAGAAATAGAGCAGAAGCATGGAGAACACTTGGAATTCGAAATTCTAAGTGAGTATATTGCTTAAAAGGGATAAAACCCTAGATTCTTCCAATAGAATCTATCTTTTCACACTTGTTCAGCAGGAAGAGGAAAGAACTTTGTGGTTCAGCCATGGGAGGCATGCAAGGGTTTCTACTCTTGCTGATTTTTCTTAGATCTTGATCAGAAGATTTGGCCAAAGGAGGAAGGAGCCCTCACCACTAGAGGAACATGCCAACACTGTTACATTCATGGAGGAGTAGCCTCCACCTTCAGCTATTGAGGCAGCCAACACATTTGAGGAGGAGACTCTTGCAGTAAAACAAGATTCTTCCAAATCTCTCCAAGGTATGCATGAGTTTGCATTTATCATGGAGGATTGTACATTGTTGCATGTTGATTTTCTTGAGGAGGGTAATTTCACTGCGTTGTGCCATTTTGAGGAAAGAAACCCTCATCATCCTCATGCACTATTGATGATCCATCCATCACATGTGAGGATGGGGTTTTGAAATTGTGTCATGAAGGAGATTGCATTTCAATGTCCCATGAAATGCAAAAGGAGAAATCTGTTTTGGGACAATGGTAGCTCTTATGAAAGAGGTACCAAGTGGTAGGATACTTACACCAGAGAGAAGAGCTTTATGGATGATGTGTGCCCAGCGGAAATGTGGAGGATCCATAACCCATAGGTCCCAGGACCATTTCACACTTAGTGCACTTGATGGACAGAGGGGAGAGTATGGGTGCATCATGATGGGGTGGAATTTCTCTTACCACTTATTATGTTTCCATTTCAGATTGGGTATGGTGGAAGTATAGGGGAGCAGCAAACATTTTTGTTGCTCAGATTTCATTTGCATGTTGCGGGAGCAAGAGGAGGCACTAGCATGGTGCAAGAGGATTTCTCTTTGATATTGGATGCCAAGTAGCACCTTCTTCATGGGAGGAGCTCTACATTTGTAGCAACATGGGAGGATTCTTTGGCAAATATTCATGTCAAAGAGGGGAGCTTTGAGTTGACAGTGGCCCTACTCCAAAGGCCAGCAACAATGTCACTTGAGAGCTTGGATTGCTTGTTGGATTTTTCTCAAAGCCACTCCACAAGTGATATACTTTGGATGCATGTAGATGATGAGCATAAATGAGTAATGGAGGGAAGCACTTCTCACTACATTTTTTCTTTCTTGGCTTGGGTGCACAAGCACAAGAAGAGGGATCTACATGTAATGTTTGTGGATTCTTCTTCCATGCATTTTCATGCATGTTCTTCATTGATGGAGGAGTCCACTTTGGAGGGCTTTCTAATGGATGTATATCAGCATTTGGCTAGATTAATAGCCCAAGAAATGATGAGATGGTTGACACAAACACTCCCCTACTATGTTGCAATAAGGGGAACTTTTCATTGGATCCATTTCAGCTCAAAGGCCAAAGTACATGATGAGGGAGGTAACCATTTGTCTTATGTATTATGCTCTCTTATTCTTATGATCAGCATGTTATATCAAGGAGGATCCTTCCTTCTTTCACATTATGTTAAGCTATACTTATGGTCTATTGCAGCAAGAATTATGGCCATCTTATGGGTGGTTTGTGGGTGAGAGCCACATAGTTTTGGTGTGCACCTTTGGCACCAATTTTTTTTTTCATGATCACATCTTGCAGGATGAATGTGGCAGCAAAAAAGTGGATGAAAAGACACTTTTTACTTTCTATTTTGAGTCAGACCAATGATACCCTGCATTGGTTCCATGCATGGAACTATATTCCACCTCCTTTCTCTCATAAGTTTATGCTTCCATATGTTGTTGGTGGAACATTGTTCAGAGGAAGCACTGTTTTGAAGGGGGGAAATAAATTGAAGATGCCCATTGGGAGTATGATTCTCCCTAATTTTCATGTTGTATGTTTCAGGAGAAGCAATGGGAAGCCCATGATTGCCAAGCTTCATCTCTTTCCTTTATGTGGGAGGAGTTATTTGGAGAGTTCAAAATTTTGGAGGAGGCATTTCATGGTTTGTATGATTGATGGGGTGGCTTGGGTCTCTCATGAAGACCATTTATTTCAGCCATATATCAACAGCAGCCCCATATGTATCATAAGGAGGAAGAGACTCATTGGGTGGATGTGCCCTTTGGGAGAGAAGACCTCCATTTCTTTTGCAGCACAAGCTCCAAGAGGAGTATGAGAGATGATATGATCACCATGTTCAGCCATGTATTTTTCCATAAGGTGGACCATATGATTTTTGGATGCCATATGATGATGAATTCCAACTCATCACATATGAGATGATTTGGGCCAACTTGTTTTGCAGCGTTGGAGGAGAGATCCTTGGGGATCTAGACTTCATCTTGCCTCTTGAAGGAAACACTATTGCAACCCAAGTTCAGCTTTCACTCCACATTCATCATAAGTGGAGAAGAGGATAGCGTGGGGTAGGCTATGAAGCTTACCAAGTTTAGAAATTCAGCCCACCTATTTCTCATGAGCACAAGGTGGAGGAGTACTTTCAGGAGTTGCCTAGTTGGAGGGTGACTCATTTTGCTTGGTTGATTGCTTGAGGATGGAGGATCTACATGATGATATTTCAGACTT
Organism: Pinus albicaulis; assembly: GCA_034641835.2. Lineage (NCBI taxonomy): Eukaryota > Viridiplantae > Streptophyta > Pinopsida > Pinales > Pinaceae > Pinus > Pinus albicaulis. The sequence goes on along the minus strand of JAXQQM020071328.1, from coordinate 59,808 downwards.
CATGCCTTGAGTGGAGGACTTTTTGCAGCTCATCCTTGCTCTTGCTTGAGGACAAGCAAGTTTTGGGAGGGGAGGACTGTAATGTTCCAATTTTTGCAATAAAGTATTTGGAACATTAATTTTTATTTCATTTTAATAAAATGAATAAAATGGGTGATGGGACCCATTGTAGAAACTTAATAAACACTCCTAAGGTGAAAAAATCACTTAAGTGGCTCAAGATAGCAGACCCAAGTGTGAAAGGGCCAAAAGCAAGTGAGCTAGACCATGGTTGACCAAAGTCAACAACGTACCCTAAGAGGGGAAGCTTGCACAAGAATATTGCATAGTTGGAGTGGAGGGAAATTTGAAATGAGAGAAACCCTAATGTGAGTTGGTTCCATGCACACATTGCATAAAATATGAAGGAGAGCCATTGTGGAGATCATCTTTGGAGATATAATTCGAAGTTGAAGCTCTCTTCAACTTGTTGCTGCTTAGCAGAAGTGGGATTCATGTTTAGGAATGACCTTCTCTTCCATGGTAGGCCATGGAGAGATTGTTCTTCATCTTCCTCACATCATGGCTTGATTCCAAAGTAGTCATTTGCAACTAATGCATTATTCTTGCAGCAAGAGAATGTTGGAGTTGCTGGTGTTGTAGTGAGGGACCTTCATCACCACTTCCGGAGCTAGTTTGTAGAGGGGAAGCTCATTCCTTCTCTAAGAGATCAGAAAAGGATCATATCAAAGCTTTATTGCACATTTTGCATCAGTTCATATGTGTTTCTCTCATGCCTAGCGCAGTCCCTTCTTCTTACAACGTTATTTTCAGAGGTGGCTTGCACAAGGGTTTCATTTGGTGCACTAGTGAGTGAAGTTTTTAGTAAGGGGATTAGCCCCTTTCCTTTTGGAGATCATTGGAGGAGGTTTTCACATATATTGCAGCACTTCCCATCCTCTTCCATGTTGTATTATATTTGAGCTGCAGTAGTTGCCCAGCTACTCTGGCATTTTATTCTTTCATGTATTCTAGCTAATCCCTTGGAGGATTGAGGTAATAATGTTTTTCAGGGTTGAGATCTTGCTCCCCCATATTTAATTGAGCTCTTATTTCTATAACTTCATATGTATATCATCTTGCAGTCATTTTCTCCTATAGACTGCACAGTTATAGAGTTGTTGGATCATATAGCAGTGTATTTCCTACATTCCATGTATATCTTCCTTTGAGGCTAAATTTCGCTCACCTTGAGAGGTATTTTCCTCAAGGATTTATATAACATTTGCTGCTACACATTCTATATCAGATTTTTACTCTTCTTAAATTATGTCAGACATTATTTCACTGCTGCTACTTGTTGAAGTTTTCATGTTGTTGAAGATTATCTCATTAAGCATTATTTCAGTATACTTGTTGGTGGGAGATCTGAATAACCCCCTTAGGGTTATTTCTTTGAGCTTATATTCTATAGGAATTTTGTATCAGATAAATTATAAGGCATCCCAGCACTATATTTCCTTATTTTCACATGGGCTTCCTTATACAGTGTCCTCATGGACAGCTGTCGCAGAAATTCCTTGAAAGGAATTATTAGCTCTTGACATGTTCTATAGGCAGAGTCTGCTAGAGGGCCAGGTAGCCTCTGGATATCATACTTCCTTGTGAAGGTGAAATATCCAGTAAATTCCCCTACAGTCAATCTCTGAAATAGTTCAGTGTTGATTTTTAATACTCCCGGAGGTGGAAAATAGGAATATCTCAAGATATTCCCGGCATTGCAGAAATTTCCCCATTTGGGACATTACATGTTGGGTAGATGAGGTGGGGTGAATCTCTCCAACGAATTCTAAACCCCATTGTTGAAAAGGAGCTTGAAAAATAATGGGATGCAAAGGTAAAGGTAAAATTTTTCTCTTGCCATCAAAATTTTGGCACTTATGGCAAGTCATGACCAGTTTGTGGGTGTCATGGAAAAGGGTGGGCCAATATTAACCAGCTCTAAGGATCTTATTAGATGTGGTTTTCCAATAAAGATAACCTCCACATTCTCCCTCATGTAGCTCATGCATGATTTTATTTGCATAATCCTCAAGCAAAAATTTAAGCAAAATTCTTATAGAATTATTCCAATATAACACTCTATCTAAAATGCAGAATTTTAAAGCTTTTTGTTTCAGGAATCTAGCTTTTGTCTTTGATAATGTAGGAGGAGTATTAAGATAAAAAATCACATATAGGATATCAGCATACCAATATGAATTCAAAAATATTTCTTCAATATGGGGAGTTTTTCACTCTTCTTATTCTTCTAAAGCATCAACCATATTCATATCTAATGCTTTGAAATTTGATTCAACCATAAGTTTTGCAAGTCCTTTTCGTTTAAACAGTTTAGTAGGTCTAATTTCTAAGTCATGTTCTAAAATAATAGCAATCCACTTTCCCCTTTTACCATCAGGGTCTTGATTCAAAATTTCTTTGACAACTGTGTGTGGAACAAAAGTAATGATATGATAATGTAAGATATAGACCCTAAAGTCTTTCAATGCCTTAATCAAGGCAAAGGCTTGTTTCTCCATGATGTTTTACTTTAGAGAAACATCTCTAAGGGATTTTATGAAGAAGGCTATGGGTTGTTATTTCCCCATCATGTTCTTTTGCAATAACACTGCAGCAACGGTATGTTCAGATCCAAATGAGAAAATGTAGAAGTCTTTGGTAAAATCAGGACTGATTAGAACCGGTGTTTGGGTGAGTGCTAGTTTAACGAGTTCAAAATTTTTTTTAGCTTCCAACGTCCATTTAACCCCTATCTCATTTTTTTTAGCATGTTTTTAATATTCCTCAGAAGTTCAGCAAGGTTTGGGATGAACCTCCTCAAGAAGTTGATCTTCCCAATGAAGGATTGCAACTCCTTGATGTTTCTAGGATGGTTGATCTGCAATATGCCTTCAATCCTTTTGGGGTCTATTTTGATTCCTTCTTTAGAGATGATGTGGCCTATGAGTTTTCCTTCCTAGAGACCAAACAATGTTTTCTTGGGATTCAAGGATAGGCCATACTTCCTAAACTTTTCAAAAACTTTTCTCAAGTGGATTATGTGCTCTTCATCAGTCTTAGATTAAATTGTGATGTCATCAAGGTAAATGACTATGAAGTAGCCTATGTCTTCTGAAAAAGCTATTTCCATGGACCTTTGTAAAGTAGCCCCTGCATTCATCAATTCAAATGGCATTTTAACATACATGAATTTACCCTAAGGTGTGGTGAAGGAAGTTTTTTGTTGATCACTTCGGAGTACCAGCACTTGATTGTAACCGGAAAAGCCATCAAGCAGTGAGATTATCTTAGAGCCAACTACCTTTTGAAGTATGTGATCCATTTTAGGCAAGGGGTAGTTATCTTTTCGGGAGGCTTTATTCAGATTTCTAAAGTCAATGCAAAGCCTAATCTCCCCGGTCTTCTTCCTAACTCACACAAGGTTGGAAACCCACTCTGAGTATCTAAGGGGAACTATGATCCCGTCATCATACATATTTTTAATCTCTTTCTCAACTAAAGGTAATAAGACAAGGTTTATTCTCCTCAATTTTTGTTTGAAAGGTTTCTGATTTTCCTTAAGAGGAATTTTATGTTGAATAATGCTCGTGTCATATGATTTCAAATCCTCATACCCCCATGCAAAAACATCTTTAAACTCTTGAAAAAGCTCAATATATTTATATTTTATGTGAGGAGGAAGAGTTTTGGAGAGTTTGATCATTTTGGGTTCCTTTAGGCTGCCTATGTTATACTCCTCTACATCATTCTCGGTGGATTCTATCTTTGGATTTTTAGCCACATCATTAAAGTCAAAAAGTTCTTCTAATGGTGCAAGTACCCTTGGTAATGTTTCATCTTTACATTGTAAAACCTCAAGGTCCCTTTGGTCTATATCCTCAAACAATTCTTCCTTACAAGGATGTGCAAGCAGATTTATATCAACAATAGAGGAAAACTCTGTTTTATGGGCTTGTTCTTTAGCAAAAACACCTTCATCATGCTTTAGGCTTGGTCTTGTTCTTGAAAATTCATTCCTAAATTGCAGAAAGTCATCAATTTGTTCATCACCCTCAAACACTTGCCAATGGTTTATGTTGTTGGGCACTGTAGACCGGTTTTTTACTTTGACACTGTATTTTTCAGTTGCATGGGGTATTTGGAAATTGCTAGCAGTAAAGGCAAGCTCATTGGCATGGCAGTTTTGGGCTCTAGGGATGAAAGTGAGCTGATATTTCTCAAAGGTTTTGAGGAGATCTAGGGTAGCATTTATGTACTCTCTCAATCTTGGATTCTTTGTTGAATACTCACCTTTGATTTTTTTAATGATCAGCTCTGAATCTCCTTGGGCATAGATTTTCTTAGCTCCTAAGTCTTTGAGAAAATGCAAGCCAAGGAGGAGAGCCTCATATTCTGAAATGTTGTTAGTGCACTGAAAATATAGTTTGTATGAATGGCCTTCATTTGTGTTATGTATCCAGACACCAGCTCCTGAACCTTCTTTGCCACAAGATCCATAAAAGCTCATGTTCCAAAGTGTTTCTAGTTCATGTTTTCCATTATGTTTTTGTTCAGGGCTGTTAGAGTTTTGGATGATATGTTCTTCGTTTGAGGACAGATTTGACTGTTCTGGTGGGCCTAGATCTTTTTCATTTTCATTCACTTGTTCATAAATGTAGTTTTCATTATACAAAATGAATGAGTCTAAGTCCGAATGAATGGAATAGATAGGGGTGTTGTTTGTCCTATCTAGGCTACTTACCATATACTTCATGTTTGATTCTCGGTATAGTCTCCTTGTTTGGTTAAAAATAGGGATGGTAGCATAGGACATGTCTAGTTGAAGGTTCCCCCAAAGTTTGGCTCCCCAAGATCTGGATAACAACATGCCATACTTCGGGGGAATGTCAGCAACAACTATGTCCATGACTAGGCTCTTAGCAAGTATTTGTGCCAGATTGACACAAATATCCTTGATTAGGCCCAAATACTTGACTCTACTCGAATCAAATGAGTACAATTCTTTGTAAGGTTTAGTTATTTATAGGCCTAATCTCTCCATCACAACTTTAGGCATGAAATTGTGAGAGGCACTAGAGTCTAGCTGGCATTATGCAAGATTTTTTCATGTATGTTTAAGCTAACATATAAAGGGGTAATGGCTCCTTCTTGGTATTTTCCTTCTACTTCAGGACCAAAAAACAACTCTGGTTTATCATCTATCAAGTTTAAAGTATCAGTATCATTTCCCATGTTTAAGACTTTCAGAACTTGGGACCTGTATATGTCTTGGGTTATCAGTTCAGTGAGAGGCATGGTGATCTTGATTTTTGAAATATCTCCCTCAAAAATTAAAGGCACTTGTGTTTTAGACATATTTACATCATTATTATCAGCCATAAATGTTTCTACATGATTAATTTATTGATTTTGTTTTGGGACTTTGGACAAAATAATTTTCTCAGGGAAACTAGTAGAGGCACTAGGGCATCTTGTGTCACCACTTGGTTGGCTGATTTTTTCTTTTTTTGGATAAGATTTCTTAGCCATGGTGTTAGTAATGTTTTTTGTCTTCTTAGGAGTCTTTTTAGGTGTCTTCCTAACAATAGTATCTTCTTTGTTCTTTTTGGAGTTTTCTTGGTTCTTTTTTCTCCTAAGGTCATATTGCCTATGGACTTCCATTATGGCATTTTCAAATCAAAATTAGTCTTCAGAATCCTCATATTTTGTTTCAATTTGATATGAGTAAAAGGAATCTTGTTCTTCTTCAGTGAGAAAAAAATCACCCTCATTGTCAGAACCTCTCAAGTTTACATAGTTTTCTAAAATTCCTTCAAACTCTCTTCCCTCTTCATCTACATAATTGTATTGGAAAGGGGGCCTGATTTGTTGGTCATTGTGTCTTGGTCTGTTTTGGGGAAGATCTCTTCTGAAGTTTGGATTCCAATTTCTTTTTTGGGTATTTTCTTGGTTTTCCCAAGAAGGTGTTCTTTCACTCAAGTTTATTCTTTCCATCATTCTTTCCATTACCCTCACTAAATTATCAATCTTGGAATCAGATGAGGAGGTTGATGCCATGTTTCGTATTTGTAGGTGACTCTCTTTTACGATCTCATCCTAGCCCTCTTTTCAATTAGGTTGGCCTCTACACTTATAACTCCATTTTTCATGTCTTCTAAAGTTAGGGGCTCTCTTTCTCATAGTTGATAGGCCATGTATGGATCTAAGCCTTCTAGAAAATTTAATATTTCTAGGCCTTGTGGGGGTTTCATTTGAGGTGGGAGGGCATTGTAGACACTGTTAATGTAATATCCCAAAATAGGGATTGCACAACAAGCGTGCTGAAATAACGCACTTCTAAGAATTAAGTGCACTGAAATGAGTTTTTAGTTCCTGGATCCCTTAGATCAGTTCATTTAAGATCTAAATCCAAAAGGAGAGAAAAAAAATATAAAACTAGTTGGGTTAAACAGATCTCCCACAACCTAGTATAGCTGAGAAACACCCAAAGAGAGGCGTTGTAGCTATATGCAAAGGACTTCTTTAGAAATAATGTAGTTTATCAATTTAGAAGCTTGATACCAACATGGAGGTCCATATTTCAGCTATACAATAGAAAAATAGATCTATAATACAACTTATACAGTGTATAACAGAAAAAGAAGGAATATACAAGATAAAAGCCTCAAAATGAGCTGCTACAACAACATGAAATGCAGAATAAGCTTGACAGCGTTATTTTCATTGATGAAGCATGCAGTATATTACAACTAAGATCTAGAGCAGATATATACACAAAATGATAGATCTATTTTAGATATGTATACAAGATAGGCTCCTTAATACACTCCCCTTGGGGATCTCAGAAAAACATGAACAACAGTGAGTAGATCTGAGATCTAAGTCATAGATCTAGAGAAGAATTCAGAAAATTCTGAATCATAACATATGAAGCAAATCATATCTGAAACAACATGGATTGGTTGGCCAATCCATGGATCACCACAATAAGGAAGAATCCAATCACTAGAGATCTCTCCTCTAGAATGATGCCAAGATACCCTGCAACTCTACTCGTGCAAATAACACAGTCATGGAAGAGGGACTGTGCTGTAGGCTCTAAGAATGCTTTGGCCTGCTGCCAATGTGTAGATATGAAGCTCAACCGCTATTGCACTCTGTTATCCCCCCTATAAATTTTTGACAAAGCAAAGTAGGGGGCTAAATTGTTTTTTATCCTTCAAGGAATGCATCTCCCCTGAAGACACATCATCCTTGAAGTCTCTTGTGCCTTTGCCTTTGATAAACTTCCCTCTGCTGACTCCCTTTATAAGGTCTCATTGATTACATAAATTCTGCTCCAAAAGGCCTACATTAACCCTTATATCCCTGCAGAATGTCCCATTTCATCGTTTTCTCCCTTTGTCAAAGTCCTCTTTCCTTACCCCCAGATTTCCCCCCTAAACCTTCTAAATCATCCCCATGCCCCTCTTAAACCATACAAACATCCCTAGTGTGGTTTAATAACCCCTTCTTCCCTCCATCGTTACCCCTTTTGGCCTTTAATTTCATTGAAAATGGGCAAAAACCCCACTTTGCAACTTACATTAGGCCTTAGCCCCTTTCTGCTAGCCCCTCAGCCTTTTCTCCATGAGACCAGGGCACTGAAACCGAGCACTAGCCCGAAAGGCGCTTACCGGAAATGGATAATGGACGCATTTTCAACCATCGATTTGTATAGATCGGTCGGCGATCGCGGCTTCCACAGCATCCATTGTTCAGCTCGTTCATCGCCCCGATCGCACCATCACCGTATATTTACCCGCATATCCGACGGTTCAGAGTCTACCTGCCCTGGTGGTCCCCGCGTACTATTCAAATACCATCCGGTTTCTATCGTACTGCCTTTGGGTAGAGAGCGGTATTTTCCAATAGGCCAGCGATTCCACTCAGCATTCGACACGTGGCTCCGACACTATTTCAAAACCACTACCCCATCGTGCATTAACGTTCATCCGCGGATGCGTAGTGATATGCACGTGCACCGTCCGATCTGGGGCAGTTGATCCAATGGTTGTCGTTCCACAGAGCTACGCACGAGTTAACCCATGGCAGCCGTACCCCTGGCCCACAGTCCATCGCCCTCCGACATGCTTTCCACCATCGATCTCCACCGAGATCGGATGGTCAAGATTTAATTGCCCTGCTGTTGACCACCCCGCCATCTCCCGGTCCTGCCACATCACCCCCACGCGTATCCACCGTACATCTGCCCATCCCATTGCATATATTTGTTCGAAAGTCGAGTTTGTTAATGTTTTTCATTTAAATTTCCTCTGCGCTCCGCCAACCTTCACCAAGGCTTCCCTCCATCATTCCTCTACATTGTTCCACCATTTCACCAGCCGCACGACCATTTTCATCATCCAACCCCATGCATGGTTTTCCTAACAGTTTTCGTGTTCTACAGGGTTATAGGTGGGCGGAAAACCGCCATAGCTTATTATCTCTATCACAGTGACAGAAAATGCAGGAAAAGACCACTTCCAAAGGCCGAGATAATAAAAAATAGCCCGGGAGGGTGGCTGATAGGACTTGCATTAAAAGAGCAGAGTTCGAACTCTGCAAATCTTTCCGGCGCCAGTAAAGCTCGGTTTTCCACTGACGGAGACAGTTTGAAGCGGCAAGAGTATCAGTGGAAAAATAGCGCGTTTAAGGCTTGCATTGCAAATTATAAGCCTTGATCCAATTATTCAAAGGCAATGTACCAAAATCAAAGACCATGTGGATCGCTCAGAAGGTCCAATGCACAGAAAACCATACTATCAGGGTTTCCATATCAGCATAACGTTCTTCCATAAAAGGACAAAGTGCCCATATCGTCTGCATTTTATACTATGTTCTAGGAAGATTTTTGCCCTGACAACAGTCCTATGCTACCAGTGCATTAGTTATGCGATATGGCAGAACTCACAGTTGTTCATACACCTTGGTTCTGCAAAAGGATACAGCAAGTACATCGAAGACATACCTGGAATAAATTGCACCCTGACGAAGACCACCCTTTCATCCAAAGAGTGTAGAATTTCAATGCCCTGTATTTAAAACAGAACGAGGCCTCGGCCCTCCTGCTGCTTTAGATTTTTAATGTTGCATTTAAGTTTACATCTAATATTGTTATTCTTTTCTCCTATAATAATTCCTGAGAACATATTGTAAAAGGTTGTTGTTCGGTTGCTGCCGTTATAGTTAGAGGGATTCAGTTTTGATTGTTAGAACAGTTCTGGGAGAAAGTAGCAGAGTAGTTTGTATTGTAGTAGGTTGGGAGGATAAGTTGGGACTGTAACAGCCATTGAGCTCAGTGTATGTGACTGGTTTTGCATCAATTAATCAAAGCACATTTCACAGGATCCTGGTCTATTACTATTGGTGATGTTTTTCTAAATTTGTTTATTACATTTTCATAATGTTCATTTTCTGCTGGCTTGCATCAGAAATATGGTATAGGATTTACCCTTGTTAGGTACCCTATGCTTCTACTCTCCTTGCCTTCTATGTTTTCTTCTAAATGTGTTATCTAAGGGTTGTTCTCAGTTAATTTAACCAATGTAGTAGTTCCTTATGCTGCTAGCTGATGTATGAATTAAATGAATCTGTCTTTAGATGTTCTTGTTGGGTTTAAGCTGGAATATTTGGGAACACTGGGGTTTAGATTTAGCCCTGTCCACTAGGATCCTTGTGCGACCAGCTGGCTTTTCTAAGATCTCTCTATTAAACTTATCTCTTTTTTCCCTTGGAGCATGCTAAAGCTGACCTGGAGTTAAATGACCTCTGGTCTGATCTATAAGATGCCCCTTTGTCCCTCCTTTGAGAGATACCTTTGAGTATGTACAAGCACGTCTGGAGTTAAATGACCTCTGACCTAATCTATAGACAAAAATTGGGTTTCTTTCCTTCTTTCACTTTCTTTCCTTAATGTTCCATTCCATCATCTATCTAAAAATATCCTTTAGTGTAGATGACTTGCCCTCTGAAAGCCTTGGCTAGTTGTTGCGAGTAATTCTCCTTTCATGACTCCATAGCCCAATGGATGGCACTTTCTTTACCTAACCTCTTTGCTAAAGCATCTTGATATTTTGTTCTTTTCCTTCCATCACTTTCTCAGTCTATGATCTCATGACCAACCCAGCAACCAACCAACCAAATCATTTAAACCCCCCTTTGTGCTTCATAACTAGCCTAACATCTCATTTGAGCTTTCAAGGATATATCATTCTTTGTTTTATTGGAGATATCCCTCTCTGGGTCCAGGAGGGCTAGATCCTAGGGCCCCAAAGTGTTTTGATGTTGTCTTATCTTTTGGCATTGCCAAATCTGCCAAAACATAGGAACCCCAACACACTCTTCAAGGAGGTTAAAAGACACACTCACTGAGAAGAGGCACTAGTATATTCTAGATCTGAGTAGATATAGTGTTTCCCCTTGCTGCAACTTACATAAATAACCCAATCCTAAACAAAACTGTGTTTTATATGCAAGATGTGGCTTGGCCAAATGCCGGATAGTGGACTAGAAAAAAAATACTCCTCCAAGAGCTGCTCAAGGAAGGAGGTGGGATTCCTAAACAGGAAAACCCAATGAGGAATGTCTTAGCAGACAATACCTTTAGAAAATAATGTCATCAAAAACCTTTTCCTGTTGTCCTCCTCCTTCTTTTATAAGATGAAAGCCTTGTCAATCCCTAAACCACCTCAATGAGTTAGCCCCTTTCACATGTGGAGCCTCCATCTAAAACTGCGCTGTGTATCCATGAGGTTCATTTCACCTAGAATAAATTGTTGATTTGATCAAGGTTGACCCAATCTCATGATTCAAACCCATTCACACCTGCAAGAGTTTATTTACATGGCCCAGATATGTCTCTGTTTACATAGGCACTGATTTATTCTTGGTTTTTCAGGATTTTTACATGTCCTCCTTTACATTTTATTCATCAATATGATATGCAAAATAAAACAAGGCAAAATAGGATATTCCCCTTAGCTTGAGCTAAATGGGAATATTACAGTCCTCCCCTCCAAAATGTTTCTTGTCCTCAAGCAACTGATAAGGTGAGTGCTACAAAACTTCTCATACATTGGTGACATCATTAAATATCGAGCTCCCATCATAAGCTAGATGCTCACCAATCCAAACCTCCATGAATTATTTCTCCAAAGTAAATATGAGATGTGAAAAATCCATCCCAGAAGGAAAGAAGATCTCATGTGAAACACTCACGGTTTGCCTAATGTTCCCTTTGAAATATATAACATAAGACATATGGAGAATTTTCAGCCCATTAGGCACATGCATACCTCCCATCCTCCCTCCATAGATTCCCATAAAAAGTACAAGCATGTCATCAATATATGGGAGAAAAATAATGTACAACCAAACAGAAAGGTGCACATATGGGGGTGGGTCAAGTCCCACATGTGGAAACAGCGTAATGCATCTGCTACCTGCATCAAACCAAGATGTGGTAAGAATTTTTCCCACCACTTACTTGCAGCCCATGCCATCTCACTATAGCTGAATATGTGAGATATGTTTGGTGCCTTAGGAAAGCACCCATCAGGAAACAAGATCTCCCTTTTTCCACCAAGGGAGTGGCCAAGTGCAACAGTTGTTGTGGCCCCATATTTTCCATGAGATTGACAAGATATAACTCTTTTCCTTGGAGTCATGGCCTTCATAAACATGGTGAAATAATTCATACAATTAGGAAAATAAACTTGTTTTACATGAGCATATTCTTCACCAATAATCTTCCTCATAAAATTGGAGTGGTGCATAGATCTATATCTTTCCTCAAGAGGGGAAAGAGAATGCTAAATTAAATCTCCAACAGAGTTATGTTGCTCCCCCATCTCCACAAAGTTCATGCATTTTTTACAATGCTGATGTAGTTCTCCTTCGAAGCCCTCCCAATAGTAGCTCCTCAATATGATGTTGTTGAGCTTGGAGGCTCTAGATAAGAAGATCCTACCATGATCATATATGACCCCATATTGGATTGAATAATCCTACTCATGTAGCAAGTCATCAAGAATCATGCATGTATGAAGATCCTTGGAATATTCCACCAACAGTTGGGACTTCATATATGGATCTAGTTTTCCCAACAATAACAGCACTGTTAATGTGTCAACTGAAGTGGCTTCCATGTTATTTCTCTTCTCCTTAACATCCTCCATGTACAAGGTGTAGGTTGGAAGGCCATGCCTCCCATTCTTCTCCTCTTTAACATCTACCATGCCAAAGGTGTGAGATGGAAGGTTGTTATTCCTCTCTTGCTTCTTTGTAGTGTCAACCTTCATTCTTGCAGCATCTTTCCTTAGCGCAGTATGAGATGACAAAATGGATAGTGATTTCAAGGGGAAAATGGTTTCCCTCCATTTTTACCTTTCCCATACTCTCAACTCTGAAGCATAGTCTCCTAATGTAATATCCCTTTTTATGAATAGCTAGCAATCCATGGCTGGAAAATGAATTTTCCAGAAATGGAGGCAGTAGGATTTGATACCAAGACCTGGATCCCTTAGATCAATACATATAAGAATGAAATCCAAGATTGGGGATTAAATAAATCCTTCTAGAGTCGTTAAACAGATATCCCACTACTAGATATCCTTAGAAAGTTCCCGGTGAGGGACTGCAACAAATGTATGAACATACAATAGATCAACAACATTATTTTATGAGATGTGAGACAAGAATATGTATATAGCCAATTAATAATGTTATAGCAGCAAAGCGAGTACAAGTTCTTGAGGAAACAACCTCTTAAGAAAGGAAATGCAAGCCTCAACAATACATGTACAAGGAAATGAAGAAACACAACTCCATATATGAAACCCTTGGCTATGACAGCAAAGTATATTATGGGTTACTACTGCAATACAATTTCAATACATGTATATGGAAATAATATAGCTCAAATACACTAGGGGAGAAAATCTCTAACCCTTAGGAACAATAAAACATCAATCCTCCAAGGGATTGGCTGAAATATACAAAATGACAAAAATGTCTGAGTTGTTGGGTAGCTGCAGCAACTCAAATATGGAACTCAATAGAGAAGGCTGAAGATGATGAAAAATATAAAGTAAACCTCCTCCAATGGATCTCCAAAGTGGAAGGCTGATCCTTACACTTGATATCTCACCCTCCAAACAATCTGCAAATCCTCACTACAGATACTCCATGAAAGTAACATAGTCACTAAGAGGGACTGCACAGTGAGTGGAATATAACACTATGGCCGAGTGCCAAGATCTGCAAATCAGCTCTGAATCCTCCAATATAATTGTTGAGCCTCAAATTTGTGCTTCCTTCACCTCATTTTACCTCATTTTTCCCTTGTCCATTTCGATTTTAAACCCAATTGATCAATAAAAATAGTTAAAATTACTTCTAGAATGGTTTACATGACTGACTTGTTGAATTTTGTGATTGTTGCCATTGTTAAGCATTTTGACCGAAACTAGCTGCAGAATGCATGCATTCCGTAGCTAACCGGCGATTCTGCAGCTACCTTTATGTTTGAGCATGTTCCAGGTGGCCTCTTGAGGAAAAACGCATATGGGCATGATCCACGTCGTGCCTACATGGTGTGTTGCTCGTCATGGAAGAGGGAATGAATTCTGGGTACGGTTATGCACGTGGGAACACATTTGTGAAGGAAGACTCCTACTAGGACTGTCTCAGTCCAGGTGTCTTTTCTCCTTCACGCAGCCACCTCAAAGACTCCTAGAATGATTTGGATAAGGAAAGACATCATTCCTAAATTATTGTAATTATTGTTACTTGCATTTACTTTATAAACTCTTGAGTAGGCCAAGAGCTTAGTTAGAAATTTTGTGTTAGATTTGCTGCTAGATTGTGTGTAAACTCTGTGTTACGTCTTTGAAGACACAGAGCATTATGTTCAAACTATTGCATCGTTAATGGAGCAGACAAAATTATCTTGAAGGCGTGATTTAATTTGGAGTTTAATGCCGTCAAGTGGTAGAGGGCCCCTGCCCCTTGCACGGATTTCTTTTGCGTAAACTAGATAAGTTTTTCCTAGTTGTCTTTACGTTCTGCATTTGAATTAGTAGTTGTTTTGTTTTATCTACTGTAGTCGTACTCATTCTAGTTCTTCCATAAGAAGACACTCTTCCAACAGACTAAAATGATGAATGTTTAATGACTATGGTATTGTAGGATAGGAGTTAAATTTGTATTTGTTTTTTTAACTAGCTACTGTAGTCATATTCGTTCCAGTTCTTCCACAAGAAGACACTCTTCCAATAAACTAAAATGATGAATGTTTAATGACTATGGTACTGTAGGATAGGAGTTGAATTTGTATTTGTTTTTAACTAGATACTGTAGTTATATTCATTCCAGTTCTTTCACAAGAAGACATCCTTCCAACAGATCATAACAATGAATGATGAATAGCTATAGTATTGTAGGAATTAGTTGTAGTTTTTAGTCTTCATTATTACAGTTGTACTTGTTCTAATCACTCTTCCACGAGAAGAAATTCTTCCAAGACATCCTTAAGAAGTTCAAGATATGACCGTGATGTGATAACTAAGTTTTTTTATTTGCTTTCAGTTCATTTGCTTTCAATTGCATACAAGCCCACAGTCAGAATTGTTCTACCTCTTCCACAAGAAGGAACTTTTCCAAAATATCACTAATGATGAACAAACAGATTGTGTAACTTCATAGGATAATGCATGTTAGTTAGAACACTCCGGAGTTTCATTTTTCATTTAATTCATGTCCAGCTACTTCGTTTCAAGTTTGATGATGGCTTATAGTTTAACATTGTTCTAGTTTAGAAGCATCTTAAGCTCATGTTTAAATTAATTCATTGCACTTACATCTCATAGTCACATTGTCACCCTTTGCACAGTAGATCACTTTAGTTGATAGGATTCATAAGAGAGCCTTCATTATTTACAAATATCTTTTTGTTCTGAAAACCACCAGTGATCCATAACCTTAGGAACAGAAGATAACATCATTACAAGGTCTGAAATATCTCTGCAAATTCCTCACCATAAACAGAGCTCTTCCTCAATAGAACTACCTTGAAAAGAAACCAATACCTCTTTGAGTGTAGGCTCTGTGATATTCAATTAAAATTGCAGAGTAGAACTAGGAATTAGTCATGGAATAGATGAGCTTAGAATAGAATGTTGCATCATGATTAGTGTCTAACTATCTAGTATAATTGTTATGTTTGGCCATTCATTTCATTCATATCTCTGGTTGAATGTTTTCAAGATAGACAGGTAGAATCCATTGTATAATGCTCTACCTTGGGAAATCATTCAATACTCAATGTTTTCTTCTATTTGAAAATGATCCATCTCCTATGCCTTTTTCAGCTCCTCACTAGTCTTAAACATTCCAACATTATTTAAACTGAATTGTGAAATTCCTGCCTACCTTGCCCCATGAAATACCCTGTATCTCTGATTTAATTCCCCAGTTTCACACTGACCAACCCATCTAATCCTACAACCCTGAAAATTTATAAAAAAACATTCCCATTTATTATACCTAGCTTAAAATTAGTTTTGCAGTTATACTTCATTGAATATTTTTCCCGCAGAGAGCCCTCTCCTGACCTTGTAGGGCTAGCTACAAGGCTGAGCATGGTTTGAGGTTACCTTGATTTGCCTTCTTTTAGCCTAAGGTTCAAATTAGGTGCTAAAATTTATGGCGACCATACTGGGGACTATTTAGCATAAAAGACTGGTCACCGCAGTAATATTTTCCATATAAATTCTTGGGATGCAATTTCATTTTCTTTGAAGAATTAATTTTGTCATTGTGTGTTTTAAAATTCTTTTGAAGTTTGGAAAATCATTAGAAGGACATCATTGTCTTGAATATTTGTCTCCATACTTGTGTTTTAGAATTTCATAAAAATCCAAAAACGACAAAAAGTAAGAGATAGGTTATCTTGCACATATAGTGCGCCACACTTTATCAGCTTACGAATCCCGGATTGATAAATTAATGTAGCAATTTAGGACACACTAAATTGACCAAACAGTACCCTTTAGGAATATTTTATTATATTTGTTGGAGGGAAAATGGTTCTTGACTTGGGTCAATTCCTTTATTTATAAATAATAAATAAATAAATGGTTTATTTATCATCTTAGGGAAGTGATGGGAATATAATTAAATAAATAATGGTTTATTTAATTGTTTATGGATGATTTAGTCAAATTTAACTAAGAATATTATTTAAATAATGATTTAAATAACTTATTCTTAGGGAATAATTAAATAAATAAGGATTTATTTAATTAAGTTCCTTATTTTGGGTTAAATATGACTAGGAAATATAAACAAATAAGTTATTTTATGTGGTGAAAGAAATTTTACTTAGGGTAAAATTGGTCTTACATGGTGTACTTGGGTTCATCTAATAATAACAGGTTAGATGACCAAAAATTGGTGTAACAATGTTGACAAGATGAATGAATTCTTTGACCTTCATGAGGTAGAGGCAGAAAATGTAACCACAAGATTGTTTGTCCAAAGCTTTGGAGGTGAAGTTCGAAAATGGTTTAGAGCCTTACCAGTAGGCTCTATCCACACTTTGCAAGAGTTACAAAGACAATTATTAGACCGGTGGGAGGTAAGGAAAAACCCACTTCAAATCTTGTCTGAATATGAAAATATTAAAAGAAATGTGGATGAAATTGTACAAGATTATTGTGTGAGATTTAATGTTGTATATAATGATATTCCGGCCAATTTGAAGCACCCCATGGGGTTATATTTGCTTAAGTTTCCAGATGGTTTTGATGCTGATATGGCATATCAGCTACAAGAACGAGATCCTACCACACTTGAAGACATGCAGAAGATAGTTGTGAGCATTGAAGCAAATTTTCTGGCCAGAAGAGCGTGGAAAAAAGCTGAAAAGAGAGTAACTATGAAAGAAGAAGCCACTCCTTCAAACAGTAAGATAAACACTTTGATCCAGATAGTGGAGAAAATGGTTGATCGGTTGACTATTTCGGATAGACCTGAAGCGCAGATCAGGAATTTAAACTTCAAAGGACATCAGCAGCCACAATTCCGAATTAAGCAGAGGGAACATAGAACGCGGGACCAAGCTATGCCACAACAGCAGATCAGAACTCCTTTGCAGCAAAATTATGTTCAGGGAATGAAAATAGATGATGGTGACGATCCAGTCGTTGAAGCCAACCATTTCTTCACTGCTGATGGTGCGCCGATATTTCTCACAGAAGACGAGGAATATACAGCAACTGTAGACATTCGAAAGGACGAAGATTTCATATTGACCAATGATGTAGTGTTAGAAGAATATTTTGATGATTATCAAAGAGGATACATGAACACTTTGTCAGTGCAACAGAAACAATATTCTTTGAGGAGAAGAGATGTGCCGTTCAATGCTATTCAGAAGATAAAAGAGCTGCAATCGAAAAACGACTCCTCAAATACTCAAAGAAAAGGGAAAGATCCTGCTGATCCTTCTCCCAGCAAGGCATCCTCAGCGAATAACATTGCAAATGAAAAGAACCAGCATAGCGTAGAAAAGGAGAAAGTAGAGAATAAATATCCTCCCATCAAAGAGGTAGAAAAAGTCCCATCTTTTAATTTGGAAAATGAAATTTCTAAGCTGAAGGTGTCCATGCCCTTGATTGAGTTGGTGAAAAATAACACTTATAAACATCAGGTGTCTAGAATTTTGCAAATATACTCTGTATCAGATATGGTAAATGTTGAATATGATTATCCTGAACTCATTTTTGGTCTAGCCATAGAAGGTCAGTCAGAAGAAAGTGAATTCCATCCCTTCTACCTGAGTCTTAGATTGCATGAGTTCATTTTACATAATGCTATTTTAGACTCCGGAGCCTTGCATAACTTGATGCCTAAAGCCATTATGGAAAAGCTGGGTCTTGATATTACCCGCAAATACCATGATTTGTATTCCTTTGACTCCAGTATGGTCCATTGTATTGGTATTATCAAAGACTTGGTAGTATCTTTAGACCAAATCCCAACCAAAAATATTTTGATGGATGTGGTTGTTGCCGACGTTCCACCACGGTTTGGAATGCTTTTGTCGAAGTCATGGGGTGAAAAATTGAAAGAGACCATTCAGCTTGATTTCTCTTATGCCACCATTCCCATGTTCGGTCAGTTGAGAAAACTATACAAGGAGAAGAAAATAAAATAGATGATCACTAGCAAAGAAAAGCCAGTTAATCATCCAATTAACGCAGTCCACATAGATCTGGAGTCATTTGTATTATATTCAGATGGTGGTTTGAATGATGAAAATGTTCAGTTGGTAGAGGTAGATAAGATACCTGAAATTTCAGAAAATTTTAGGGAAGTCCTTAAACAGGAAAAAGATAAAGTAGCAAGCATTTCTGAGTTTCCTGCCTGCCAGCAGCAAAAGGACACTGAACAACAAAAAGATGTAGAAATCAGTCTAGATAAACTAGAGAAAGAAGAAAAATTTCAGCATCTAGCAGAAGAAGAAGAAGGCCTTTGGAGCATGGATTTTGATGGAGCTATTGGTAAGGACGGTGCTAGTATAGGAATATGGATTTAGAGCCTTGTTTTCCAGCCTGAAAAAGTTCCTAGTAATGTTAGAGTATGTGCTTACAATTTGGCTTTTGACTGCTCTAACAATGAAGCAGAGTATGAAGCTTTGATTACAGGTTTGAAAATTTTAAAGAAGCTAAATGCAAAGAGGATTTCTGTCTATGGAGATTCCGAGTTGATAATCAAATAGGTAAAAGGAGAGTACCAAGCAAAGCATCCGCAATTGAGGGCCTACAGAAATGCAGTCCTAGATATCTTGAGGATGTTTTCTGAGTACACTTTGATAGCAGTACCCTGAATGTAGAATCTTATTGCAGATTCTCTTGCCGCCACTGCAAGAAATTTGAAGATTCCAATGAATTCCAACAACAAATTTGAAATTTATGTCAAACATCGGCCTACTATTCTGGATAATATAAGGTATTGGCAAGTGTTTTGGGATGACAATGAAATCAATGCTTTTTTGCAGAGTGAAGGAAAATTCAAGGATACTCCTATATAAGGTGATTATGAGGTCGACAATCAAGAAATCGAAGCAAATCAAATGGACATATTGCAGCTAAAAGACAATGTAATTCCTAGAGGTCTCATACCTTTAGAAGAGATTTTTTATTAGGATGATATTGGAAAGAAACCAAGCTTGGTGCCTACTGATAAAGGAGTTGAAGATGTGAATCGTGGAACAGCTGACAAGCCTAAGCTTGTGAAGTTATCAAAAGCATTATCCCCAGAGGTAAAGGAACAGTATGTTAAGTTAATTTCTGAATTTTATGATTTTTTTGCATGGGATTATTCAAATTTGAAGGTGTATGAAAAAAACATAATTCAGCATACTATTCCCATCAAGCCGGATCAGAAGCCATTTCGACAGAAGTTGAGAAGAATCAACCCAAAGCTGCTGCCATCCATTGAAAAAGAGGTAAAGAGGTTGTATAAAGCTGGTATCACTGTCCCAATTAGATTTTCTGATTGGATTTCGAATTTGGTCCCGGTACATAAAAATACAGGAGAAATAAGGTTGTGTACAGATTTCCAAATTCTGAATAGAGTATCCTTGAAGGATAACTATCCACTTCCGAAGATGGACCATATTTTGCAGAGAGTAGTTGGAGCATCAAGGATGTCACTACTTGATGGTTACTCAGGCTATAATCAGATCTTGGTGCATGAGAAAGACCAAGACAAGATTGCTTTCACAACACCCTGGGGAACTTTCCAGTATGCCAAAATGCCATTTGGGCTGAAGAACGCTGAAGCCACTTTCCAGCGAGCAATGGATATTGCTTTTTCCAATGAAAAGGATGTTTTTCTTGTTGTTTATTTGGATGATCTGACAGTATTTTCTGGTTCTGATGATGAACAGTTGCACCACTTGAGGGTTGTATTTCAGCGATGCAGAAAGTTTGGGATTTCTCTTAATCCAAAGAAAATTATGTTTGCTATGGATGAGGGCAAGATGCGGGGGCATATAATCTCTAAATATGGTATCTGCATTGATCCTACAAGAGTGGGGGAGATTCAGCACATAGATCTCCCATGTAACAAAAAGAAGATTCAGGCATTCAATGGTAAGATGAAATTTTTGCGTAGATTTATACCCAATTTGGCTGAACATTTAAGAGAAATGACTAACATTTTGAAGAAGGATAGCACTATCAAATGGAGTGAGGAGGCTATCAAGACATTTAATCTGGTAAAGTTTTCTCTGTCCAATGCCCCATTCTTGATTAGTCCTAATTACACTCAAGATTTCATTATATTTTGATTTGCATCAAAGCATACTATGGCTGCGGTTTTGATGAAAAAGAGAGATCAGATAGAACAACCCATTGCATTTTTCAGTAGGACCATTCAATATGCTGCTTTGTGGTATAATATCATTGAGAAAAAAGCATTGGCCCTTATAAAAGCATTGAAGGATTTTAGAGTATACATTTTGCATTCACATACTATAGCGTATGTTCCTAATGCAGCAGTGAAGGATGTCCTGATGCAAACTGATCTAGAGGGAAGAAGAGGTAAGTGGATAGCAGCAATGTTGGAATATGATTTGGAGATTAAACCCACAAAGTTGATCAAAGGACAAGGCTTGGAAAAACTGATGACCCAATCAAACCTGCATGCCTTGGACATAAACCTCATAGCAGCAATGTCAGAAGATGAGGATGAAGGTTTTCTTGTTTCGGTTTCAGACATTTTTCTACAATCCCCATCGTATTCAGACATAGTCTATGTTCTTCAGCACCTTTCACCACCTCCCGGGATGTATAGAAGAAAAGGTAGATCACTAAAACTTAAGTCTACTAAATTCTATATTTTAAACAGTGCTCTTTATTGGACAGATCCAGGAGGTATTCTGCTTAATTGTTTGGTTGAAGATGAGGCTCAACGGGTGATGCATGAACTTCAAAAAGGTGATTGTGGTGGTCATTTTTTTTGGAAAAATACAGCTAACAAAGTGTTAAGAGCAGGATATTATTGGCCCACCTTATTTTCATATCTATACAAAACAATGATGAGCTACCATGAGTGTCAAGTTTTGAAAGGAAAAAGGAAATCACTTCCTCTTCCTTTGAAACCAGTTTTAGTAAATGCTCCTTTCCAGCAGTGGGGACTTGATTTCATAGGGGAAATCTATATCACATCATCAACACAAAATTGATGGATCTTGACAGGTACCGATTACTTCACCAAATGGATCGAGGCCATTTCAGCAAGGCAGGCCACTGATATAGTAATCATTCAATTCTTAGAATCAAATATCTTGTCTTGTTTTGGATGCCCTCACAAAATCATAACAGATAACGCAACAACCTTTAGATCTAAAAATATGGTGGAGTTCTGTGACAAATACAATATTGTGTTGAGCCATTCAACAACGTACTACCCACAAGGCAATGGCTTGGCAGAATCATCAAATAAGTCTCTGATAAACATAATCAAGAAAATGTTGGAGGTAAATAAAAGGAACTGGCATCGAAATCTCATCAACGCGTTGTGGGCAGATAGAGTCAGTAGCAAGAAATCCATAGGTATGTCACCGTTTGAATTGGTTTATGGTACTGATGCTGTTTTTTCCCACATCACTTATAGTTTTGGTCATGAGATTATTGCAAGAGGCTGGCAGCAAAGAAGATGATAATAAGCGAAGGATCAATCAAATGATCTACCTTCAGCAAACAAGAGAGGAAGTGTCTCATAATGCTATTCAGTTGCAGGAGAAGATAAATAAAATCTATGAACGTAAGACCAAAGCAGAAAAGTTTCAATTGGACGATGTGGTGTTGAGATGGGATGCACGAAATGAGGACAAAGGGAAGCATGGTAAGTTCGACAACCTGTGGAAAGGACCATACAAGATTTCAGCATACAAAGGACATAATGCTTTCTTGCTCTCAGAGATGGATTGCCAAGTTGCCCCAGAGAACCAATAAATGGTAGGTTGTTGAAGCACTACCACTGTTGAAGATAATGGGTCCAAATTTATGTCACAATCATTTTATATACCATACCATTGTTGGTTAGATTTCAGTTACACAGTCATTGAATTTTGGGGCCCGAGGTGAAGGCTATAAAACTTGAATGATATGTGTAAGGTTAGTTGGTTTTAATTTAGTTTTCATTCATGGTTTGAGTCAGAGTCAGTCTGCATTGTGTCAGTTTTCAGTATTTTGACCATATTTTCCCAATGGATAAGGCTACTTGGTATACGGTGTTCTTGGCACCTCCAAGGAGCTACCATGTTAGGTCCCTATATTACCAGTATAGTCTCTTATTGTTATTAGTGTAACCCCTTTATTGTTATTATCGTACCCTTGTAACCCCCATTTTGTTATTATTGTGCCCTTAAATTATTATTGTTAGGTCGGCTAGGATTACATTGTGGCCCACTAGGATTACATTATGGCCACATGGACTCCTATATGTAGAAAGGAGGTTTTATAAATTGTATCATCCAAGAATTGTTCATTCATGTAATGTATTGGAGGTTTCCCCCTCGAAGTGGCTTATTTCTAACGCGTTGATATCTCTTTTCTTCTATTTTTGGAGCTGATTACACAACATTTGGTGTCAGAGCTTTGGATTCTAGGGTTTCGTTGCTCTAAACAGGTCATCATGGAATATTTTCTATAACTTTGTTTCTACTAAGTTTCAGAAGCTGCAATTTTTAGGGTGTGAAGCCGAAATCCTGAGGAATATCATCTAAAAATTTTAGAGCTTGGTTCGCAATATTTTCGGAGATATGATCTGTGGAAATTAGGTCTTTTTTCAGGCTCCTAAACAAGTCATCGTGGCATTTGCGCTATAACGTTTTTTCTAATAAGATTCAGAATCTAAAATTTTTAGGGTGTGAAGATGAAATCCTGAGGAAACATGTTGAAAAATTTAAAATATTGATTCACAATATGTTTGGAGATATGATCTGTGTAAGGTGGTGCTTTTTCAGGCTCCCGAATTTCATCTCAAAGAGGTGATCGTGGGAAAAGTTCAATAACTCTCTCTCTAAGCATCGGATTGGAGTGCCATAAAAAATGGCCGCAATCAAACAGACTGTAGTTTCTTGGATATAAATTTCAGAGGCAAAGGATGAAATAATCACACGTGGTAAGTCGTACATGTTCTCTCTACTGAACCAGTCCATAATTAGGTCATTATGGGAGATTGGACATAACTTTGTCTTGGAGAATCTAAATCAGGTTAGACCTATGGCATTCAAAAGAGAATTAATAGGGCTAATTTAGTGTTGAATTTCAGATATTGAAGAGCAGAAATCACAGAGATAATCAAATTTCAATATCGAGCTCCTCAAAAGCAAGAAAAAGGTGTGTATTTTTTTTCCAAATTGCATAAGTCTTGTTTGAAAAATCAATTTGAATTGATTCCGAGGGCATATTGTAGAATAGATATCAGTATTGGGTTCTAAAAAATGCCCCGTAAAAATAATTCAACACCCATTAAGCCTTCAGAAGGCTCTACTATGACTCATGAAGATGAAGAATTCCAACATGATCTATCAAAATTACAAGAGCAAATGCACCAAATTTCGCTCTTGCAAAGAGCAGCAAAAAATGAAATGGAAGTTTTGAAGAAAGGCATGGAAGCAAAGATGGATGGTGTGAAGAATAATATGGATGGTTTGAAGAAGGACGTGGAATCTAAGATAGATGACATGGAAGCTGGCATGGAATCTAAAATGGAAAACATGAAGAATGATCTAAAAGCAGACATAGAAGGTTTGACAAAGTTGATACAAGAAATGTTTTCTAATGGTGAAAAGATAGTAGAGGAAACTCATGATGAGAACAAAATAAATGTTAATCGTGATTTCATAAACTCTAATGTTGGAGGGAAGAACCACCATATTCCAAAAATGGATATGAGGAAGTTTGATGGAAAGGATCCTGTAACATGGATACTACAGATGGAGCAATATTTTGATCTCCATAATGTGCAAAACACACAAAAGGTACGCATTGCAACTTTACATTTAGAACAAAATACATTTTTATGGTATCAATGGCTTTGCTCCCGTAAAAAAATTGTCACTTGGTCAATTTTTACGGAGGAAATGATAGCACATTATGAGGATACAAAGAGCAACACCTTCTTTAGCCAATTGATAAATCTCAAACAAAAGGGCTTAGTGGAGGAGCACATTGAGGACTTCCAAAAATTGAATATAAGGGTAACTGATATTCCAGAGGAACACAGGATTGATCTCTTCATAGGCACTTTAAAGGATAACATCCAACATGAAGTTCATGTTTTGGAACTTGATTCATTGGAGAAGGCATTCAGGTTGGCAAGAAAAAATGAATTTAAAATTATGGCGACAAGGAAGCCTACCACTCACTTCTATAAATAAGGAAGTGTTTCTACACCTAGATTTCTAAAACATACAAGGTTGACACCACAAAAATTGGAAGAAAAAAGAGCAAAATGGCTTTGCTACAGTTGTGATAGAAAATACACTAAAGGTCATAAGTGTGCTGAGAAGAAATTATTTTACATAGATTTTGAAGAGGAAGAATAAAATGAACAAGAAGAGGATATACACCAAGAACTAGCCCTAGAAGAGGAAGAAATGAATCCGACCGTATCATGTAATGCACTGGTAGGAATTACCACTCGTCAAACTCTCAAGATAGGGCATATCAAGAAGAAAAAAGTAATAGTGTTGATTGATTCAAGTAGCACCCATAATTTTATTCATTGTAAGGTAGCCAATGAATTAAATTGTTTCCTATACCCAGCACCAGAATTTCAAGTGACGGTGGCAAATGGAGGAACTATAAATTTCTCTGGAAAATGCCATAATATCAAGCTAACCATGGGGGAATATGTATTGACTAGTCCAATGCTTTCTATTCCTATGGGAGGTGTTGATGTTGTACTAGGAGTACAATGGTTACAATCTTTGGGGACGGTAGCTTTTAATTTTCAAGAAATTTTCTTGAATTTTTTTTCAGAAGGAAAGGAAGTCGAATTACGGGGTATTGCAGGGAAGTCGGGAAATATAATAAGCTCTAATGTAATGACAAAGCTTCTAAATAAAGAACAACGAGGTGTAATTGCACAATTATGCTCACTAGAAGTTCCAACATCAAAATCATCTATTTCTGCAGATCTCCAACAAGTCTTGGACAATCATTCCAAGGTGTTTGAAACTCCCAAAGGACTCCCACCTATTCGTGATCATGATCATGCTATTCATTTGATTCCGGGAAGTGTTCCTCCAAACATCCGGCCTTATAGATATCCTTACTTCCAAAAGAGCGAAATTGAACGTATGATTGCAGAAATGTTAGAGGCGGGTATAATTCAACCTAGTCAAAGTTCTTTCTCTGCTCCTGTAGTATTGGTACACAAGAAGGATGGATCATGGAAAATGTGTCCAGATTATAGGGAGCTCAATAAGCTCAACATTAAAGATAAATTTCCCATTCCTGTGATTGATGAATTATTGGATGAATTACATGGAGCAATTTATTTTACCAAGTTGGATCTTCGTGCATGATATCATCAAATTAGAATGAAGACTGAAGATATTCCAAAAACAACATTTCGAACTTATGAGGGTCATTATGAATTTTTGGTCATGCCTTTTGGCCTTACCAATGCACCCTCTACATTTCAAGGGTTGATGAATTCCATTTTCAAACCCTTCCTTAGAAAATTTGTGCTGGTATTTTTTGGTGATATACTAATCTATAGCAGGTCTTGGAAGGATCATGTTGAACATGTTGACAGGGTGCTCAAACTATTGCAGGAGAAACAATTATATGCAAAAGTATCCAAATGTTTCTTTGGAGTACAAGAGGTGGAATATCTGGTCATATTGTATCTCACGAGGGTGTTAAAGTAGACCCTAACAAAATTAAAGCCATTAAGGAATGGAAAGTCCCCACAACCATAAAGCAGTTGCGAGGATTTCTCGGGTTAACAAGGTATTATCGCAATTTTGTTAAGAATTATGGGAGAATAGCAGCACCTCTAACAACATTATTGAAGAAAGATGCATTTTCATGGACTCCTGAAGCAACTAAGGCCTTTGAACATCTTAAAGAGGAAATGTTCCTAGCACCGGTCTTAGCCACGCCAGACTTCACAAAAACCTTTATTGTGGAATGTGATGCCTCAGGAAAAGGAATTGGTGTTGTTTTAATGCAGGAAGGAAGACCCATTGCTTTTGAAAGTCGTGCAATCAAAGGAAAGTATTTACAAAAACCTATTTATGAGAAGTAAATGTTAGCAATACTGCATGCACTAAAGAAATGGAGAACTTACCTAATAGGAAGACACTTCAAGGTAAAAATTGATCATGATAGTCTTAAACACTTTTTGGAACAAAGACTATCTTCAGAAGAGCAGAAAAAATGGGTCACAAAGATGTTGGGTTATGACTTTGAAATAATCTACAAAAAAGGAAACCTTAATGTTGTTGCAGATGCACTCTCAAGAAAGAATGAAGAGGTGGAAGCATTGCTTTGTGCCATTTGTATTATCCAACCAGATTGGATAACCAAAGCAAGAGATGAATGGAAGAAGGACAAAGATGTATGGGCACTCATTCAAAAGTTGCAGCAAGATCCTAGTACATCTAATACATTTAGTTGGAAAAATGATTCCTTATGGTACAAAGATCGCTTATATCTTTGTAAGAATTCCCAACTAAAACAAAATATTCTTTTGGAATTGCACACTTCTCCTTTAGGAGGACACTCAGGATTTTTAAAAACTTACCACGGGGTGAAGAAAGATTTTTTTTGGGACAGCCTTAAATCTGATATTCAAAAGTATGTGGTGGAATGTTTCGTTTGCCAGCAAAATAAAGTTAAGACAATTAAGACCCCGGGTCTTCTACAACCTTTATCCATTCCAAGTCAACATTGGGAGGAGATTTCAATGGATTTTATCACAGGTTTACCTAAGTTCAAAGGAAAGAGTGTCATCATGGTGGTAGTTGATAGACTTACCAAGTATGCACACTTTTGTGCATTATCTCATTCATTTAAAGCAATTACAGTTGCTACTACATTTATGGACAGAATTCAAAAGCTACATGGAAGCCCAAGGGTTATTGTGAGTGACAGAGATCCCATTTTTACTGGAAATTTTTGGACAGAGTTATTTTCTTGTTTGGGTACTCAATTAGCTCATAGTTCATCTTATCATCCTCAATCTTATGGTCAAACTGAGATAGTAAATAAATGTTTGGAAGGATATATTCATTGTTTTGTATCTGATAAACAAGCACAATGGGTCAAGTGGTTACCTCTCGCTGAATGGTGGTATCACACTTCCTTCCATACTGTAGCAAAGATGACCCCATTTATGGCACTTTATGGATATCATCCACCATCTATCACATCATCTTTAAGGGAAAATTCGAAGGTTCAAGCAGTGGAATATCACATCGAGCATCAGTAAGAAGTTCTCCAACTCTTAAAGGATAACCTGAATTTGGCACAAAATTGAATGAAACAACAGGCAGATCAACATCGCAGCGAGAGAATTTTTGATGTAGGAGATTGGGTATTTTTACGGCTACAACCATACAAACAAATGTCCCTCAAGCAAGCAAAGAAGGATAATAAATTATCGCTAAAGTACTATGGTCCTTACAAGGTGTTGCAAAATATTGGTACTATGGCATACAAATTGGAGCTTCCTGCTTCTTCGCGAGTACATCAAGTTCTCCATGTTTCATGCTTAAAGAAGGTTATAGGTGAAAATCTTCCAGTTCAAACAATATTTCCAGAACTTGATGAGGAAGGAAAAGTCATATTGGAACCTGAAGCGGTCACGGAAACAAGAACTCGACAGCTACGAAATCGATCAATTTCAGAGTATCTCATCAAGTGGAAGAACTTACCCACTGAAGATTCTACTTGGGAGGATGAGAAGTTTATACAGAAGCACCCAGAGCTACTCAAGCGTTGAGGATGTTAGATTCGGTTTTTACATCCCTTCGTCAGAGATCATTTCTCTTATTGCATTTCATTTTTAGGTGTCTCATTCCGCTCATTCATCTGCATTCCATTAGGTGCATGCCATTATCCGACAGAAGGGCTTTTTTCTCTAATTTTCCCTCATGTTTGTACCTGCTGGGTTGGTCAAAATTTATCAAAATTCATCAAAGTTGAGTTCATGTCATTTACAGTCATAGATGGTATTTTGGTCGAAAAAGAGTCATTTCACTTTCCAGGTCTAGGGTTTGGTCTTCAGAAATATTAAATAATGCCCGCAGGCCATGAGGATGTCTTCACTAAGTTTTCATTTCAAGATCTTCATCGTCAATAATGTTTAAGGATGTTTCTTCTTCAAAACTCTGTTTTTAAGAAGAAATCATCAAATTTGTTTTTGTAATAAATCTGTATTTTAAAGTTTCTCCGCCATGAAGTACTTCAAAAGCAGACTTTGGTCTTCCTTTGCCAAAGTTCAATGCCACCATCCCTGCAAAAATCAACCAAGAAAACATCATTTCAAGCCAGAAAATCAGTGAGGAAACAAAAGAACAGAGTTGTATTAAAATGTGAAAAAGTGCCGATGCCAAACATTATAAAATGGGTTTGTGAGAAACAAAAATTGAATCCACCACTATAAGACATTTTCATTTGTTTCAAAACATTCATTTGCATCCAAGAAGATCGATTGTAGTAGATATGAGTGGTGAGAGGGCGAATTGTCATTTCGAAAACCAAGACTGTGTTTGCAAGTCTACGCAGCAAATTGGGAAGGAGCGCGGCGCACACAGGCTGCACGATGCATTGGGCGGTTTGCCACAGTGCAATTTTCCTCTGGCGCGGTGCATCCACAGGACGCGGCACACTGGGCTTGTGCGCGGCGCACAGAGCCTCCAAGGCCAAATTCATTTCTGCTCCATAAAAACTCAATTCGATTCAGCTCATTTTTCTCCAAGTAAGTTGACAAAGCTTGTTCAGTGATTTTAGTCATGTGTGGTGTGGTTTAGAGGTGAATACATTAGAATTTTGTTGGTGAAATAATAAACCCTATACCCATATTAAAATCTGCTCCCTAGGGTTTGAAAAGAGGTGTTGAAATTTGATTATTGGTGCTTAAAACTCCCACCCCATTTTCATTTGTGCTCCCATCACTGTTACATTATTATCATAATCCCCTCTCCTATTTCCGCTGTCCCATATCCCTTATACCCTTTGCATCCTCAAACCCTATCACTTGCTATCACTTCCCTTCCTTCATATCATTGATAAACTCCTAATTCCCAAAACATTCAAAGACTGTTTTGACATCCTTGACTTCACTTAGCTTGAGTATGTCATTTCATTTACCCCTATCCCTAAAAACTACCCCCATCACCATCTCTCACTCCCATATCACTTATAAAATCTCCAAATCCCGAAGTTCCCCAAGCAGTAAGTGACTATCCTTTCACTACAAATTCACTTGACAATCTATTGTATTCATTGTGATATTTCCTCACAACCCCTTATTTCATATGTGGCACACTTGGTACTGAAGAAAAAATTTTGTTTTCACCATACATATCGGCATATACTTGTCAAACACCTTGTTTTCAGCACCATGTCAAAGACAAATTCATCATATGAGCAGGGATATGAGCAAGACAGTGACTCAACCGCCGAGCTAAATGTACCGAGGAGGTCTCATAAAAGTGGCAGGGACGTCAAAGAAGAGCCCACTTCTTTGGCTTAATTGCAGGCCTGCCGGCTTGCAATGACATGCTTTCAGCAACATTCATGTTTTCGGTATTGTGAGATGATATCTCAGATTCAGCACCATCAGGAGTTGGTTCACTTATTTGTCCTACATTTGCGTGATGGTCATGTAAAACTTGCTGGAGTGAACTTTACCTTGACACCAAAGACCATTTCTGAGGCAACCGGGATACCAAACATAGGTGAGGAGTGGAATAAGAGACAACAACTGGATAGAGCATATTATGAACCTTACATCAGGCCTGGATATTTGAGGCAGCTCAGCAGGGTATTCCCGTTCCAGTTTCTGAAGGAGTCCTATGCACCAATAATGAAACTCATCATTAGATACTTCAGTTGTGAGGGTAGATTCTCACGCCTTTATGCATACCATATCAGACTTTTGATGCATTTGACGAGGGTGAGACTGATGAATATTCCATACTTCATGTGCCGAAATATAGAGCGGATGAATACCCTTGTGCAGAAGAAGACTCCAGAGCAGTAACATAACATCATTTATCATTATGCGCTCATTAAAATCATTGTAGTACATCAGCTTGTTTTACAGGGCATCACATGGGATGAGTTTATTTCCCGTGACTTCTTTACAACCCCTTAGCCTACTCTAGATATTTTTCACGATGCAGGTGAGCCTTCACATCAGTTTGAGGTTCGTGAGACAGAGCCTATCAGTGTTCCAGTGTGTGTTATCTATTAGAGAGGTACCAGAGCCTTATTTGCAGCAGCACGACGAGTACTATCTCCGCCCAGGGTGGAAGGGGTCTCGTTATCTTCGACAGCAGTGCGAGTACTATCTCCACATGGCGTGGAAGGGGTATCGCCTTCTATATCAGCACAGGTATAGGACAGAGGTAAGAAGCCTATGCAGGATGAGGGCCCCTCAGGAGGCCAAGATACTAATTTTATATTAATCGATGTTGATTCGAGCTCTCCCAGCTCAAAGCTAAAAGAGATCATCCAGGAGCATAAAGCTGAGATCGACACGCTGACCGAGAAATCGCAGAGAGCTCAGTGGGTTATAAATTACTTATATCAGTGTAATAAACAATTGGAGGATCAGCAAACACTCATAGAGTTGCGGCAAATCCGCGAAGACCGTGAATTGGCCCGAAAGAGACCAGGTGACATGACACCATTTGAGCGGGAGACTTGCCTTACGAGCATCAAAATTCATCTGGAGAAGCTCTTGGCGAAGGCAAATAGGGACAAAGACATGCTTAGACATATGAAAACCCACTATTGGGCCCGCACACACGTTTTTAGAGCTAAGATGAAGATCCTGAAGGCGAGGTTAAGGAGAGCACTGAAACGTCGGAAAAGGCCTGATCCACTCCGAATCTTGGCCGAAGCTTCCTTGGCTGAGCATGAGACATGATGGGAGACCTTCACTTCAAATTTCAGCAAATTTGGAGTACATTTTTCCATTCTCGAAAATTTTGGTTACAAAACATGTTTTTCTGCCCGACGTGTCGCGCCACCCGACGCGCGCTTATGATTGGGACATCTTCTAGAGGAAAAATTGATGTTTTTGGGTTTGTTATGGTAAATTATGCATGCTCAAGAATGGCTAAGAAATTTCATGAAGTTCTGGGTGGTCTTAAAGGTCAAGAACACTCCAAAAATGGCCTTTCTGCCACTTTTTGCACCAGCAGGAACCAGTCTTGGGAGATTGCAGCTTTGGAGGGGCCAATGACATCCAAATTGAAAAATTCCACTTGGGTTAGATCGCAGACAGATAGGGCTTTCCAACGAGCTATCACAAGCTCAAATTGGACTTTAGGAAGTGCCCCAAAAATAGGCTCAAAGTGGCACGTTGCATTGAGTTTTCTGGCGCGACGCATAGAGGAATTTTGCCCAATTTTCACTTTTTAGCACAGAAATTCGGCCAATTTGACTAGTTTCACTTTTGGATGTAATTATTGATCTATATTGATGTAATTTTATGGCTATGCTGTAAATTTGGCATGTTTTTACTTGTTCTAGAGGATTCATTCACTAAAAAGTGAAAATTAAGTGAATGGATCAGTTTCCTAGCATATAGAGGCAAGTTGTTTGGCTGCCTAGATTTCAGTTCCATGTTTAGAATTGGTTGAAACAACTCCTAGAAGGATGAGCTCGACCCCTAGAGGCATGGGAAGGCGTTAGGATGGTCTATATATTGTATTTTCTGAGACATTTTCAAGGTTGGACTCTTGGGAAAAGTTTGGCACCTCATTGTATATCCATTTTCAGTTTTTGGCAAAGGAAAGACCAGAGTTTTGCAGCACTTATTGGGATCCTTGTGGCTTCTGAGTTTTGATGATGTTTTTCTCCATGTTATCATAAGTTTCATTAATGTTATATGTATGCCATTTTCCTTATCTTTGCTTATGAATTAAACAAATGAGCAATTAAGGTAGAATTCATTAGTTTGCTGGTGCTCTGCCTTAAACTTTTGTTTAGTTTTACATGTTTTTCGTCAGTTTGAAGAGGATCCTTGCACTCTCTTGCCCTCTTCAGCTCCTCAGCAGTCTTTCCAATTCATTCATTTGATCTAAGACATCAAAGTCATTGCCTTCCCTGCCCCAACTTGAACTCTGCAAGAATTTGGCCTCATCCCCAAGCCCAAAAATTGTCTTTCCCCTTTTTCCAACAAAACCTCAGAAAATCAAAATCAAGCCCTCCTATTTGTATATCTAGCCTAATATCAGTTTTTTTTTTAGTCATCTCAAGCCATTTTGAAAATTTTCGTTGATATTGACCCGGAGAGAGCCCTCTCCTGTCCTCGTAGGGCTAGCTACGAGGTTGAGCGTGGTTTGATGTTACCTTGAATTTTGCCTTCTTTCAGCCTAAGGTAGATTTGAGCTATAACATAGTGGTGACCATACTGGGGAAGAAAATGGTTTGCTTGTTGGTGTTATTTGTTTCATAAGTTACAGACGGAGTCTGAAGTTACGCCAGGTAGCTTTCGAAACGCTTTTTCTTTGCATTAGAGGAAGTAGATAAACGCTGCTTCAGTCAATCTTCGGTTTATCTTGTGAACGTGACATTTGACTTGTGAATTACCCCAGTATATTACATCTTTCTGGACTTTTGGGTGATTGAGTCTAGAATTTGATAGGCTGAATAGATCGGTTTTGTCCTTTGATTTTTGAATCGATCAACACACTGGCTTCCAGAAGACATACAAGAGCTAATCCCGATCCTGATCCACCTCCAGTGTATGAGAATCTCAATATGATTTCAAGAATCCTCCATCGAGAAAGTCCCGTGATCCCTTTGTTGAAATCTCATTCATGCCCGACTGTATTTGAGTTCCTTGAAGATATTGAGTTTGATGACCAATTCGAGCTATCGTTGTTTGAAACTAAATCTGAAAGTGCTACTGGTTCTACCATCATAAATCCCGAGTTTATCAATTATCTTGAGATTGAACAAGCTAATAGATCTATTGATAGTTACATCTTGAATATTCAAAACTCTATTGTGGCAACGAATATTCCTGAGTTTATCGAATCTGCTTCTGAAACTCTTGGTCCATCAGCAGTTATTTCTGATTCACAAGTTCACGTTGAACCTTCTTTCATTCCTACCATTCCCGTGCAACAATCTATTTCTGATCAACAATCTGCAGTAGTTCCTCCTCCATCTCCACCACATACACCTCGTACATCTACTGCTCCTTCTCCACCCATTTCTCCAAGACAGATCATAAATCCACCAAGAGCAATGGCTGCTAGATTCACACCTCTTGTCTTTCCCCAAAACTTGGATCCCATGCCCGTTGATTATCAGAGTGAAATCCCTTTGTTTGATGGTACTCCTCAAATTGTTCCCGCTCAGCAACATATTGATAGAATGATAGATTTCTTTGATCTCCATGAAATTGATGAAGAGAATGTCACCATGAGATTGTTTGTGCAAACTTTTGGAGGTGAGGTACGCAAGTGGTTCAGAGATTTGCAGCCTAGAAGTATTAATACATTAGAAGAGCTTCAGAGACAGTTTCTAGATCGGTGGGAAATGAAGAAAGATCCACTTCAAATCACTTCTGAATATACCAAGATCAAGCGCAATCCTGGTGAGTCCGTCCAAGATTATATTATCAGATTTAATGCGGTTTATAATGCAATTCCTGATGATTTGAGGCCTTCTAAGAAATCATCTTTTCTTAAGTTCCCGAATGGTTTTGATCCGAAGATGGCCTATTCATTACGAGATAGAGATCTGCCCACTTTAGAGGACATGCAGAAGATTTCCATGAGTGTTGAGGCAAATTTGAATGACAAGAGAGCTAGATTGAAAGCAGAGAAGAAAGTTGTGATAAAGGAAGAAGCTTCTACATCTACATATGATCAGCTACTTTGTAAAGTGGAAAAAATGTTCGAAAGTTTCACACTTCATAAGCTCAAACCGCAGATTCGAAATCCCAACTTCCGTGGTCAGCAGCAGCCACAATTCAGGATTAAGCAACGAGAACAACAAGCACAAGAACCAGCAGTCCAGCAGCAAGTAAAGACACCTCTTCAGCAGAATTTTGTTGGTCAGGATTCAGATGATGAAGATGATGTAGTAGGGGAGGAAAATCACTTCTTTACTCCTGATCATTTTCCCATTTATATCACTGAAGATGAGGAGTATGCAGAAAGTTTAGCGGTACAAAGAGATGAGGATTTTATCTTGGCTAATGATGCAGCTCTTGAGGAAGAGTCGGATGAGTATCAGAGAGGTTATATGAATGCATTTTCAGCCCAGCAGAAGCAATATTCTCTTAGAAACAGAGATGTGCCTCTTAATCCAATCCAAAAGAGAAAGGAAGTTTCAGCACCTAAAAACGATTCACCTGTTGCACAAAAGAAAGTAAAAGAGATAGTTGATCCCATTGCCACCAAGTCATCATCAGCAGAAAAATAAAATCAGCCAATTACATCGAGGGAGAAGGCTGAAAGGAAAGATGTTCCAGTCAAAGAGATCGAAAAGACTTCAGCCTTTAGTTTGGAGAATGAGATTTCTAAATTAAAGGTGTCCATTCCCTTGACTGAACTAATGAAGAATAGCAGTTATAAAGGTCAAGTTTCCAAAATTTTGAATTTCGATCCCATGTCTGATATGGTGAATATTGA
Source organism: Pinus albicaulis (assembly GCA_034641835.2). Classification (NCBI taxonomy): domain Eukaryota; kingdom Viridiplantae; phylum Streptophyta; class Pinopsida; order Pinales; family Pinaceae; genus Pinus; species Pinus albicaulis. Next base: position 24,806 of record JAXQQM020071328.1, on the reverse strand, counting down.
ATATGATCAACCTGAACTGATATTTGGACCAACTTTAGATGGTGAATCTCCGGACAACGAAGTGCCTCCTTTTTATATCAGTCTTCGATTGCATGAGTTTGTATTGCATAATGCCATGTTCGATTCTGGTGCTTCCCATAATCTTATGCCGAAAGCAATCATGGAGAATTTGGGTTTAAAAATCACTAGGAAGTACCATGATATTTATTCATTTGATTCTAGCAGAGTGAGATGTATTGGGCTCATTAAAGACTTGGTTGTTAGTTTGGATCAGATTCATACAAAGAATGTTTTGATGGACGTTGTTGTAGCAGACATTCCTCCGAGATTTGGTATGTTGCTTTCCAGATCTTGGGGAGAAAAATTGAAAGGGACATTACAATTATATTTCTCCTATGCGACGATTCTCGTGTTTGGCCAAATGAGAAAGTTGTATCGAGAACAAAAAATGAAGTATATGATTACAACTAAGGAGAAACCGGTCAATCATCCGATTAATTATGTACATACAGATTTAGAGTCTTTTGTTTTGTTTTCCGATAGTTTAAATGATGTAGATAGTCAGTTAGTTCAAGCAGAAGATATTCCAGAGATTACCGAGAATTTCAGAGAAGTTTTTCAAAAAGAAAGGCAACAACCGGAAAGTACATGAGTTGAGAAATCAGCTAAAGATAGTGGACAGCAAGCAGAAAAAACAAAGCTAGCACAATTTCAGCACTTAGAGGATGATGAAGAGGGCCTATGGACCATGGATTTCAATGGTGCAGTGGTAAATGATGGTGCTAGGATTGGTATTTGGGTATGCAGTCCTTTTTCTGCTCCAAACAAGGTACCAAGCAATGTACGGCTATGTTCTTACAAGTTAGCATTCGATTGTTCGAACAATGAGGCTAAGTATGAAGCTCTGATTGTTGGCCTAAAGATTCTTAGAAAGATGAATGCTAAGAGAATTGCAGTCTATGGCGACTCCGAATTGGTGATTAAGCAAGTTAAGGGTGAATATCAAACGAAGCATCCCCGGATGCGGGCTTACCGTAATGTTGTTCTCGATATTTTGAAGTAGTTTTCAGATTATACTTTGACTTGTATTCCTCGCATTCAAAATGGAATTGTAGATGCACTTGCTAAGGCAGCAAGTAACTTGAAGATCCCAATGAATTCAAGTTATAAGTTCGAAATCCATGTGAAGCACCGTCCTACCGTCCCGGATAATCAAAGATGTTGGCAAGTTTTCCAAGATGATGATGAGATTAATGATTTTATGCAAAATCAAGGGAAGTTCAAAGATACCTCAATTGATGTAGAATATGATGATGGTGAAGCTGACGTGCAAGTAAATCAAATTGAAGTGTTGCAGCTGAAAGAAAACGTTATTCCTAAAGGTTTGATACCTTTAGAAGAGCTCTTCGATCAGGATGATGTGGCCAAGAAACCAACCTTACGGCCGACTGACAAAGGGGTTGAAGATGTAAATATTGGGACAGCTGAAGACCCCAAGATGGTGAAGTTATCCAAATCATTTCCACTGGAGGTAAAAGCAAAATATGTGAGTTTTTTGTCTTCGTTTGCTGATGCTTTCGCTTGGGATTATTCAGATTTAAAGACGTATGATGCTAATATAATTCAGCACACTATCCCAATCAAACCTAATCAGAAGCCTTTCAGAAAAAATCTAAGAAGAATCAATCCGAAGTTGCTACCATCGATTGAGAAGGAGGTAAACAGGTTGTACAAAGCAGGAATCATTGTTCCCATCAGATTTTCTGATTGGATTTCCAATTTAGTGCCAGTGCGGAAAAAGACAGGTGAGATTCGATTGTGTATTGATTTCTTAAATCTGAACAAGGTGTCATTGAAGGACAATTATCCACTGCCTAAGATGGATCATATATTGCAGCGAGTATTTGGAGCATCTCGCATGTCACTACTCGACGGTTATTCTGGATATAACCAAATTTTGGTCCATGAGGACGACCGTGACAAAACAGCGTTCACCACTCTGTGGGGAACTTTCCACTATGCCAAGATGCCATTCGGTTTGAAGAATGCTGGTGCGAATTTCCAGCGAGCGATGGACATGGCTTTTTCGAATGAGAAATATGTTTTCCTTGTTATATACCTTGATGATTTGATGGTTTTTTCCAATTCAGATGAAGAGCATATGTATCACTTGAAAGTTGTTTTTCAAAAGTGCAGAAAATATGGTGTCTCGCTTAATCCTAAAAAGAGCTTGTTCGCCATGGATGAAGGAAAATTACTTGGTCACATTATTTCAAAAGATGGCATTCGTATTGATCCAGCATGTGTTGAAGCAATTCAGCAAATTGACCCTCCCAGGAACAAGAAGGAGATTCAGTCTTTTAATGGTAAGATGAACTTTTTACGCCGTTTTGTTCCTAACCTTGCTAAACATTTAAGAGAAATAAAAAATATGCTAAAAAAGGACAGCCAAGTGAAGTGGACTAAAGAGGCGGTAAAGTCCTTTAATTTGGTGAAGTTGGCACTATCTTCAGCTCCGGTGCTAATCAGCCCGGATTACACCCAAGATTTTATTTTGTTTTCCTTTGCTTCGGAGCATACCATGGCAGTTGTGTTAATGCATAAAAGAGATGGACATGAGAAGCCCATAGCGTTTTTCAGTCGAACTATTAGAGATGCAGCTTTGAAGTACAACATCATTGAGAAGCAAGCTCTGGCACTAGTAAGAGCATTAAAGGATTTCTGGGTATACATTTTGCATTCCCATATTTTGGCTAATGTTCCTAACGCTGCCGTGAAAGATGTTTTAGTACAGACTGATCCGGAAGGAAGACGTGGCAAGTGGATTGCAGCTTTGCTGGAATATGATGTGGAAATAAGGCCCACGAAACTTATCAAGGGACAGGGGCTGGCGAAGCTTATGTCTTAATCGAATTTGCACGCATTAGACATAAATTTGATTACTGCTATGTCTGATGAGGATGAGGAGAATTTGCCACTTCAGGTATCAGAAATGTTTGTTGCTTCCCCATGGTATTCACATATCGTGTATGTTCTTCAAAATTTGTCATCACCGCCTGGCATGACTAGAAACAAAGGTAGAACTTTGAAACTGAAGGCTGCAAAATTTTGTATTTTGAATTCTGCACTTTATTGGAAAGATCCGGGTGGTGTGTTGTTGAATTGTTTGGTGGAGGAAGAAGCGAAGAAGGTAACGGAGGATTTCCATAAAGGAGACTGCGGGGGTCATCATTTTTGGAAAACAACTGCTAATAAGATTTTTAGAGCGGGATACTATTGGCCGACGTTGTTCGCTGATGTGTATAAAACAGTCAAAGGCTGCCATGAGTGCCATATTTTCAAAAGAAGACAGAAATTACAGCCATTGCCACTCAAGCCTATTGAGGTAAGCACCCCTTTTCAGTAGTGGGGTTTGGATTTCACTGGAGAGATCCATCCTCCTTCTTCAGGACAGCATAGATGGATTCTAACAGCCACCGATTACTTCACGAAATGGATCGAAGCAGTTCCCACCAGACAGGCTACCGATTCGGTAATCATTTCTTTCCTTGAGAACAACATTTTGTCTTGTTTTGGTTGCCCAAGTAAATTGATCACTGATAATGCAGCAGCTTTTAAATCAAGAAAGATGATTGAGTTTTGTGCCAAGTATAAAATTATTTTGGGGCATTCAACCGCCTATCATCCGCAAGGCAACAATTTGGCGGAATCTTCCAATAAATCTCTAGTCAACATCATTAAAAAGTTGCTGGACATAAATGAGAAGAGTTGGCATAAGAAGCTGGTAAATGCGCTATGGGCTGATCGGGTAAGTCAAAAGAAGCCCATTGGTATGTCCCCCTTCGAGTTAGTTTATGGAGTGGATACAGTGTTTCCTACCTCACTTGCTGTTCCGGTAGTCAAACTTCTTCAGGAAGATGGTAGTGAAGAAAGCCATATGCAGAGAAGGATAAATCATATGATTCATTTGCAGCAAACGAGAGAAGAGGTTTTCCAGAACACATTCAAATTGCAGGAGAGAATAAAAAAGATCTATGACAGGAAAGCGAAGGCGGATAAATTCCAATTGGATGAAGTGGTGCTAAAGTGGGATGCTAGGAATGAGGACAAAGGTAAACATGGTAAGTTTGAAAATCTCTGGAAAGGCCCATTCAAGATTGCAGCATATCGAGGTCAGAACACCTTTCTTTTGAAGGAGATGAACGGTGAAGACTGTCCAGGAGGGCCGGTCAATGGTCGACTGCTCAAGCGGTACCATTTCTAAGATGTTTTCTGCTGATCATATTGTCATTGTACATATCATTTATTTCAATTTCATTGCAAGCGTGTACTGTGTTCTTTTCTTCAGTTTGGGGCCTGAAGTGAAGGCTATAATTCTGAAGAAGGATTTCAGTTTTGGTTTGAGTCTGTTTAGTTGGTTTGGTTCAGTCATTCTGTTTTAAAGGTTGAGTCAGTTTAAGTTAAAGTTTTAGTCAAATCAATTCAGTCAACAGTCTTGAGTTGTTTTTTCAAAATAACGAACTCCATAGCCCAATGGACGAAGGCACTTATTTGCTCTCCCAAAGATCTGTCGTTCTTGGCACCTCCCAGGAGCTACCATCCCCATTGGAGCCAATGTTAGAGTCGGTCTTTACATCCCTCTGTCAGAGATCATTTCTCTTATTGCATTTCATGTTTAGGTGTCCCATTTTTCTCACTCATCTGCATTCCATTAGGGGCATGCCATTCTCTAACGGAAGGGCTTTGTTCTCTCATTTTCCCTCATGTTTGTACCTGCTGGGTTGGTCAAAATTTATCAAAATTCATCAAAATTGAGTTCATGTCATTTACAGTCATAGATGGTATTTTGGTCGAAAAAGAGTCATTTCAGTTTCCAGGGCTAGGGTTTGGTCTTCAGAAATGTTAAATAATGCCCGCAGGCCATGAGGATGTCTTCACTAAGTTTTCATTTCAAGATCTTCATCGTCAATAATGTTTAAGGATGTTTCTTCTTCAAAACTCTGTTTTGAAGAAGAAATCGTCAATTTTTTTTTTGTAATAAATCTGTATTTTAAAGTTTTTCCGCCATGAATTACTTCAAAAGCAGACTCTGGTCTTCCTTATCCGAAGTTCAATGCCACCATCCCTGCAAAAATCAACCAAGAAAACATCATTTCAAGCTAGAAAATCAGTGAGGAAACAAAAGAACAAAGTTGTATTAAAATGTGAAAAAGTGTCGATGCCAAACATTATAAAATGGGTTTGTGAGAAACAAAAATTGAATCCACCACTATAATATATTTTCATTTTTTTTGAAACATTCATTTTCATCCAAGAAGATCGATTGAAGTCGATTTGAGTGGTGAGAGGGTGAATTGTCATTTCGAAAACCAAGACTGTGTTTGCAAGTCTGCGCGGCGCATTGGGGAGGAGCGCGGCGCACACAGGCTGCGCGACGCATTGGGTGGTTTGCCACAGTGAAATTTTCCTCTGGTGCGGCACATCCATAGGACGTGGCACACTGGGCTTATGCGCGGCGCATCCATAGGACGTGGCACACTGGGCTTGTGCGCGGCGCACAGAGCCTCCGAGGCCAAATTCATTTCCGCTCCATAAAAACTCAATTCGATTCAGCTCATTTTTCTCCAAGTAAGTTGAAAAAGCCTGTTCAGTGATTTTAGTCATGTGTGGTGTGGTTTAGAGGCGAAGACATTATAGTTTGGTTGGTGAAATAATAAACCCTATACCCATATTAAAATCTGCTCCCTAGGGTTTGAAAAGAGGTGTTGAAATTTGATTATTAGTGCTTAAAACTCCCACCCCATTTTCATTTTTCCTCCCATCACTGTTACATTATTATCATAATCCCCTCTCCTATTTCCGATGTCCCATATCCCTTATACCCTTTGCATCCTCAAACCCTATCACTTGCTATCACTTCCCTTCCTTCATATCATTGATAAAATCCTAATTCCCAAAACATTCAAATACTGTTTTGACATCCTTGACTTCACTTAGCTTGAGTATGTCATTTCATTTACCCCTATCCCTAAAAACTACCCCCATCACCATCTCTCACTCCCATATCACTTATAAAATCTCCAAATCCTGAAGTTCCCCAAGCAGTAAGTGACTGTCCTTTCACTCCAAATTAACTTGACAGTCTATTGTATTCATTGTGATATTTCCTCACAGTCCCTTATTTCATATGTGGCACACTTGGTACTAAAGACACATTTTTTTTTTCACCATACATATCAGCATATACTTGTCAAACACCTTGTTTTCAGCACCATGTCAGAGACAAATTCATCATATGAGCAGGGATACGAGCAAGACAATGACTCAATCGCCGAGCTAAATGTACCGAGGAGGTCTCATAAAAGTGGCAAGCATGTCAGAGAAGAGCCCACTTCTTTGGCCCAATTGCAGGCCTGCCCGCTTGCAATGACATGCTTTCAGCAACATTCATGTTTTCGGTATTGTGAGCTGATATCTCAGATTCAGCACCATCAGGAGTTGGTTCGCTTATTTGTCCTACATTTGCGTGATGGTCATGTAAACCTTGCTGCAGTGAACTTTACCTTGACAACAGAGACCATTTCTGAGGCAACCGAGATACCAAACATAGGTGAGGAGTGGAATATGAGACAACAGCTAGATAGAGCATATTATGAACCTTACATCAGGCCTGTATATTTGAGGCAGCTCAGCAGGGTATTCCCGTTCCGGTTTCTGAAGGAGTCCTATGCGCCATTAATGAAACTCATCATTAGATACTTCAGTTGTGAGGGTAGATTCTCACACCTTTATGCATACCATATCAAACTTTTGATGCATTTCACGAGGGTGAGACTGATGAATATTCCATACTTCATGTGTCGAAACATAGAGTGGATGACTACCCTTGTGCAGAAGAAGACTCCAGAGCAGCAACATAACAGCATTTATCATTATGCGCTCATTAAAATCATTGTAGTACATCAACTTGGTTTGTAGGGCATCGCATGGGATGAGTTCATTTCCTGTGAATTCTTTGCAGCTCCTCAGCCTCCTCTAGAGATTTTTCACGATGCAGGTGAGACTTTGCATCAGTTTGAGGTTCCTGAGACAGAGCCTATCAGTGTTCCAGTGTGTGTTACCTATCAGAGAGGTACCAGAGCCTTATTTGCAGCAGCATGACGAGTACATCTCCGTCCAGGGTGGAAGGGGTCTCGTTACCTTCGACAGCAGTGCGAGTACTATCTCCACATGGCGTGGAAGGGGTCTCACCTTCTATATCAGCACAGGTATATGACAGAGGCAAGAAGCCTATGTAGTATGACGGCCCCTCAGGAGGCCAAGATACTGATTTTATATTGATCGATGTTGATTCGAGCTCTCCCAGCTCAAAGCTGAAAGAGATCATCCAGGAGCAGAAAGCTGAGATCGACACGCTGATCGAGAAATTGCATAGAGCTCAGTGGGATATAAATTACTTAGAATAGCGGAATAAACAATTGGAGGATCAGCAGACACTCATAGAGTTTCAGCAAATCCGCGAAGACCATGAATTGGCCCGGAAGAGACCAGGTGACATGACACCATTTGAGCGGGAGACTTGCCTTACGAGCGTCAACATTCATCTGGAGAAGCTCTTGGCGAATGCCAATAGGGACAAAGACATTCTCAGACATATGAAGAACCACTATTGGGCCCACACACACGTTTGCAGAGCTAAGATGAAGATATTGAAGGCAAGGTTGAGGAGAGAACTGAAACATCGGAAAAGGCCTGATCCACTTCGAATCTTGGCTGAATCTTCCTTGGATGAGCATGAGACATGATGGGAGACATTCACTCTGAATTTCAGCAAATTTGGAGTAATTTTTTTCATTTTCGAAAATTTTGGTTGCAAAACAGGTTTTTCTGCCCGACGCATCGCGCCACCCGATGCACGCTTATGATTGGGACATCTTCTGGAGGAAAACTTGATATTTTTGGGTTTTTTATGGTAAATTATGAATGCTCAGGAATGGCTGAGAAATTTCATGAAGTTCTGGGTGGTCTTAAAGGTCAAAAACACTCCAAAAATGGCCTTTCTGCCACTTTTTGCACTAGCAGGAACCGGTCTTGGGAGATTGCAGTTTTGGAGGGGCTAATGACATCCAAATTGAAAAATTTCACTTGGGTTGGATAGTAGACAGACAGGGATTTCCAACGAGCTATCATGAGCTCAATTTGGACTTCAGGAAGTGCCCCAAAAATAGGCTCAAAGTGGCACGGCGCATTGAGTTTTCTGGCGCGACACATAGAGGAATTTTTCCCAATTTTCACTTTTCAGCGCAAAAATTTGGCCAGTTTGACTAGTTTCACTTTTGGATGTAATTATTGATCTATCTTGATGTAATTTTATGGCTATGATGTAAATTTGGCATGTTTTTACTTGTTCTAGAGGATTCATTCACTAAAAAGTGAAAATTAAGTGAATGGATCAGTTTCCTAGCATATAGAGGCAAGTTGTTTGGCTGCCTAGATTTCAGTTCCATGTTTAGAATTGGTTGAAACAACTCCTAGAAGGATGATCTCGACCCCTAGAGGCATTGGAAGGGGTTAGGATGGTCTATATATTGTATTTTCTGAGACATTTTCAGGGTTGGACTCTTGGGAACAGTTTGGCACCTCATTGTATATCCATTTTCAGTTTTTGGCAAAGGAAAGACCATAGTTTTGCAGCACTTGTTGGGATCCTTGTGGCTTCTGAGTTATGATGATATTTTTATCCATGTTATCATAAGTTTCATTAATGTTATATGTATGCCATTTTCCTTCTCTTTGCTTATGAATTAAACAAATGAGCAATTAAGGTAGAATTCATTAGTTTGCTGGTGCTCTGCCTTAAACTTTTGTTTAGTTTTACATCTTTTTCATCAGTTTGAAGAGGATCCTTTCACTCTCTTTCCCTCTTCAGCTCCTCGGCAGTCTTTTAAATTCATTCATTTGATCTAAGACATCAAATTCATTTCCTTCCCTGCCCCAACTTGAACTCTGCAAGAATTTGGCCTCATCCCCAAGCCCAAAAATTGTCTTTCCCCTTTTTCCAACAAAACCTCAAAAAATAAAAATCAAACCCTCCTATTTGTATATCTAGCCTAAGATCAGTTGTTTTTTTAGTCATCTCAAGCCATTTTGAATATTTTTTTTGAGATTGACCCGGAGAGAGCCCTCTCTTGTCGTCGTAGGGCTAGCTACGAGGCTGAGTGTGGTTTGATGTTACCTTGAATTCTGCCTTCTTTCAACCTAAGGTAGATTTGAGCTCTAACACAGGGACTAGGTTTGCTACCCACTCAGAATATCTCAATGGCACAATGATTTTGGCCTTCAACAGTTTCTTAATATCTTTCTCAATAGAGGGAAGCAGCAAGGGATTTATTTGTCTAAGCATTTGTTTATGTGGCTTTGCATCCCCCTTCAGTGGAATTTTATGTTGCATGATGCTGATATTGAGGGTTTTTAGGTCCTGATAAGACCATGAAAACATATCTTTGTATGAATGGAATAAATTATGGTGGAGCTCTTTATACTCCTCTAGGACTTTCTTGGATAACTTCATAATTTTGGGGTCAGCATCAGTACCAAGGTTAATATCTTCTACCTAATTTTCCTCCACAACTTTTTTCGGCTGCAGTGGGACATCGTTTCTATTAAACAACCTTTCTAAGGGCACTAGTCCTCTGGGTATAACATTTCCTTTTAGCTTCAGAACTTTATGGCCAGCCACCTTTTCTTCCCATTTATTTTCTGAAATGTCCTCAGCCTCTTCTTCTTCACAAGCATCAACCTCCATGTTGGAGAATTCCCCTAATATTTCCAGGAATATTTCACTTGTTCTTCATCCTCAAACACCTGCCAGTGTTTGATGTTATCTAGGATTGATGGTCAATAACGTACCTCAATTTCATATCTTAAGAGAGGGTTTTGAGGTGGACGGAAGGTATTGGCAGCCACCGCAAGGGAGTCTGCCATCCTATTCTACTCTCAGGGCATGAAATGAATATTAAATACTAAGAAAAAATTCTCCACCAGATCCCAAACTTCGTTCCTATAAGCTCTCAGCCTAGGATGTTTGGTTTGGCACTGATTCTTCACTTGTCTAACCACCAGTTCTGAATCTCCCGGAACCTTTAAACTCTGTATGTTCATACTCCTGGCTGTCTGTAACCCTAACAGAAGTGCTTCATACTCAGCCACATTATTAGTGGCTTCATACTCTAGTTTGAAAGACAATGGGACCCATTGGCTTGTAGGAGAAATCAATAATACTCCAGCCCCATTACCTTCTCTGGAGTTTGCTCCATCAAAATGAAGTGTCCAAATTCCTACTTCATGGCTCTCTATGGACTGCTCGGTCTTGATCTGGAAAAATGATGGTTCATGAGCATAATCTTGATCTTCTTCCAGCATCAAAAATGAGAAATCTCCCTCCTTACTATAAACTGGAGAATTAACTAAGTTGTCAACCTTGGTGACCGTCTTGACAAATCCAGTTTCCCGGTACAACATCCTCTCCTAGCCACCAAAAACTGGGATAGTAGCATAGGTCAAGTCCAACTTGATTGACCCACCAATTTTAGCTCCCTAGGACCTTGACAACAACATGCCGAAGCGAGCTGGGATGTCAGCCACCACGATGTCCGTCACCACACTTTTTGCTAGGATTTGGGCCAAATTGACCACCAAATCCTTGATCATACCCAGGCATTTAACTCTTTTGGAATCAAATGAATAGAGGTCTTTGTATGGACGATTGATTTGTAATCCTAGTTTTTCCATGACCGATAGGGGCAATAAATTATGGGAGGCTCCTGAATCTAACATACAGTTATGCAACAACATGTCATGAATTACTAGGGACACATAAAATGTGGGAGTATAAGCATCTAATTCCTCAACATGTGGGCCAAATACAACAATAGGTCTTTCTTCTTGAAGGTTTAGACTATCTGGAATATGTGCTACTTCTGGGGGAAGCATAAAGGATGTGACCTGGGACTGATATGAAGGCTGATTCAATAATTTGGTCAAGGGAACTGGGATTTCGACCTTCTCAAGATACTTCTGTAAACTGAAGACCGAGGATGACTTATCTACTAACACTTCTTTTGACTCTTTGCTTTGGACAAGGGGTTTGACTTCCTTTGTGACTAACTTTACATTAGGGGGAGTAGCCACTTGTGAAGAGGAAGGAATTTTATTAGCAAACTGCAAAGATTCGTTAAGAGGCCTCTTACCGTTGTCTGTGTTCCCTTGAGTTTTTGTCTCCTTCTAAGAAGATGCTTCCTAATGGGGCGTGTCTTCCTCTTGATCCTGAGTGCGAGTTCTCTTCCTAGAAGATCTGAGGTCATATCTTCTATTAAACTATGCTTGCATGAAATTGACAAACTTCTTGCAGTAGTCATCGATCTCAGGATCTTCAGTGCTTTCATTAAATTTTTCTTCCACATGTGATGGAATCTGCACTTCATCACTTCCTTGTAGGGGACATTCTACTTCATCACTATTTGAAAAAGCAAGGTATGGTTCTTCTTGCTCGTAAGTGGTTTCTTCGATAGGACCATCTACTTGACCTTCCAAGTACAGAGGGTCTGGTACTTGATCTTGTTGTTCCTTTTGTTGCCTTTGCAGTATCTACAAGGGTAGTTTTCTGTACTGAGGGTTGCAACCCCTGTTTGGAGCATTCTGGAAATTATTGGAGGATGAATTCTTGGCCTCTAGTTCAAGTCTGACCAACTTACTTGAAATATTCTTAATCATTTTGTTCATTTCCTCAATTCTGTCATTAGTTGAGTCTCTGTCTTGGCTAGAGGTAGATACTTCTTCTTTCCCCTTTCTTCTAGTATCTTGTTCAGATTTTCCCTTTGATTTATCAGTGGAGGCAAAGTTTGCCTCCAACTCTAGTGCATATGTTTGAGCATCATCCAAGGTGGTGGGTTTTCTTTCTCTCAGAGAGAAACCTAATTCTAATTCAAACACGGCTACAAAAACAACTTTAGCAACAGTTTAATGAGGTTTCATATCAATAGGAAGGCTTAAATACAACTTGTTAAATCTCTTGATAAATTCTGAAACCCCTTCATTATGTCTTTTCTTGAGTGTATTAAACTCAGTAAGACAATGTCCATGATCTTTCTTCTCTCCCCATTTTCTGAGAAAAGTATCTTCCATCCCTTCCCAAGTGGTGATGGAACGGTCTCCTAATGTTTTAAACCACTTTTTGGCTTCACCATCAAGAGATTGCACAAAAATTCTTAGGACTACATCTAGGTGTTCCACATTAAAGTTCTCTGCAAAAGAACATAAGACCTCAAGATGTTTTTGAGCTTCAATCTCATTTTTCCCATTAAATCGGGGTAAGATCTTCAGATAGTCCTGTGGCATATCATTCAACACTTGAGGTAATGTTAGGGGGGCATATTTATTCAACAAGAAGACAGGAACATTGGCCATTGGAGGAGGTGGAGGTAGTGCAAGGGTTTGATGTGTAAAAGGAGGGGGAGGAGGTGGAAGTGAAGTATGAATAACAATAGGAATGTATTGGACAACGGCTTGAGGTGTTGATGGGAACAATAGGTTGTGAATAACAGATACTTCGGTGACTTCCTTGACCTCTTCGACTTCAGGAGTAGGGTGAAAGGGGTAGTATGTGGTATTCCCTGACTCAGCTTCGTCTTTAATTCGGACACCTCTCTGGGGTGGACTATCTGAGTAGTAATCGGTATCTCCCACAGTGGAGTTGGGACCTTGCACTTGGGAAACTTGAGAGGAGGAGGACGGAAAGTCTTCTAAAGAGAATTCAGGGATCTCAGTATGGGCTGATGGTCTTTCTCTCCAACTCCTTCTATGTAGGATCTTCTCTGGGTCAAACACAGAAGGTGTCTTTGGCTGAGACATATCTGACCTCAGGTGTGGCTTACGAGGAGCCAAGACTGCAAGTAATTTTTTTTGATAAATGAATGTGGAGTCGCCAAGGTGAGGGATCTACAACTCTCAAATCTCCATGCTCACCTATTTGAAGAGTGAATAAGGTTTTGTCGAGGCCCAGGGATTCAACTTCTCTCAACTTCAATTCCCTGGCAACGACGCCAAAAATATGTTGTCAATCCTAGAGACAACCTTGAATTGTGAAAGACCAGTGCCTAGGACATCTTATATAGCAAGGAGAAGTATGATATAACAAGGACAATTAGCAGAACAAGGCTCTTTTTCTATTTCAATTTTAACAGGAAAGATCAATGTAGATTGAACCAGAATATTCACAAACTCAGCATAATGAAAGGAACACTGTAGAGGCAAGGAGTGAATTCTCAATATAAATGTATCAGACAACTCAAAGACAACTTGCTGTAAGGAGGGCTGGATTTTAAAAATGCTTTACAGAGATTGAAAATCAGACGGCATGTTGTGTAAGAAATATAGAAGGAATACTAACTACTAATGAGATGAAATTCCATAAACATATCTGAACATGAGATGGGCTTAAGACAATATGAATCCATACATTTCCATAGCTTTCAAAAGATAACATCCCATAGCACTTAATATAGAGGAAACGTGGATGAAGTTGAAAATGAAATAGCATATCATGACTGAGCCATATTTAAAACACTAGACAGGTTTAGCATGACTATTAATTGTGATAAATTCACACCAGAACCAGTGAGCCACTCGCATTCCAGAGCATGATACAAGAAGGATGGAAATAGTGAAATGAATAGCTAAACTATATCACATAAGACAGAATTACAAACTATAAAGCATCAAGACCATAATCCTCATTAAAGGTAAAAATCCTTATCGTTGAGACCCAATGGGATCCTCACATTTGTATTAAAACTTCAACAAAATGCATACAAGAAACTCTTTCACAGCTAATTCTTCAGAAAATCTGGAACCAGTTTTTCTCTTCAGTTCTTGCTTATATAGAAGCCTCAGAAACATGAGCGAGAAGATATTTTTGGGAAAAAAATATCCTCCTCACGTGCTGGAAATCAGTTTGAGGTCTCCATAAAACATAACCAAAATCATGATGAGGAATAGGGGCATCTCATCATTGACAGTTAGGCTCACAGCCGTTTTAAAAAAAAATATTAAACAAAAGTTTCTGACATAAAGTAAAATGCAGGAGTGGAAAGTGAATTCCACCCGAAATTTAAAAGTAACAAACTAAAATGGAAGTAAAAGACCACCAGGGCCGAATCATGAATTGACGATGTTCACTGATGAGGTGGAGTTGAGGCGGTCGCTGTCATGGATGGTGAAATGTTGGTTGAAAGGAATCGATTTTCCTCTGATGTGGCAGTGGAGGATTTTTTGCCTGTATATCTTTATGATTTTCTTTAATTCTGATTTAATTTGGAGGATCGTGCTTTTGATAATCAAACTTAGCCGAAATCCCCAAATTGTCTTCAATCTTCTGTTTCTGCCATGGCAGGTCTTCGACACTGATACTCTGACTGCTGCTACAATAACCTCTCTACATTCTGAATCACAGTGACCGTGATTGTGGAACCTAGAGTGAATTCATCACTCTATAACAACCCTGCATAATACGATAAACTCATCAAGAAATCTAGGGAGTGGTGGAAGGAATGTTGTGAAGGCCTGGAGGAATGGTGAAAATGGGAGAATAAATGATAATTAGTGTAAATCCCAGAGTTTTAAGTCCTGGGAAAATACAATGGAAATGGGTCGAACGCATGGAATTAGGCCTTTGATGGTGGGACCCGGTTAAGGCAGAGGGCAATTCAATGTGAGCCATCAGATCTCAGGAGGAGATCGACGGTTGGGATCATCTGATGGAGTTAATGGGGACATCTGATGGAGAGAAATGGTGAAATTCGCGATACATTGTGGGTCGTAGATCTGGATCAAACGGACGGTCACGATTGGATCGGCAGATCGCAATCGGAAGGGACGAAGGGTAACACCTTTAGAACTTGTGATTGGCGATGCGTGATTGAGCGCTAGATGTCTGATCTGGGACGAGATAGTCGACAGAGATTAAATAGGTGGGGAGGAAGGTTGGCGCGATGAGTGGGAGCGACGAAAACCGGACCGTTGGATCTCGAGAGATCAACCGCTGCGATCGGATCGGAGGATCGCAGATCGGGAGGAACGGAAGATGGCTCGATCTAAAAATTGCAATTGCGATCAGAGCGGGGAAGCGAGTGCCATCAGATCAAAAGGGAAATCGATAGTGGGGATATCAATCAGAGGATCTCAATCGCAAAGGGCGGAGGGTGGCTCCGTTTATGATTTGCGATTAGCGATTGGGCAACGGTGCGGTGACCGTCGGATCAGAATGAGAATCAACGGTGGAGATTATTCCCGAGAATCACAAAACAATGCCATCGCATCGGAGTTTTTCTTCATTTAACACAGAAATGCGCTTCCGTCCGCTTCTCTGATTGCGATAAGCGCCTGGGCCTTAACCGCTTGGTCTCAGGTGCGGGGCATATGGAGGGGAAGTGGTTAAGGGGGCTGGCCGAAAGGGGCTAGGCCTGATATATGAAGGAATGTGGGTTTTTGGCCTATTTTTAATGCATTTTAGGGCCAGAGGAGGAATTCAGTAAAGGGAATAAGGGGTTTTAAGCAGAACAAAGGTAATTTAAAAGACTTAAAAGGGGATTTGGGATGATTTACAGGATAAGTGGGGAATTTAGAAGGGGAAGAAGAATGATGAAGACAGAGGCTTAGAGGAAATGAAATAAGAGGGAAAATGCCTTCTTGGGCATTCTTCTTCACGAACAGAGGGGCTTCAAAACTGGGAATAGCAGTGAGGATTCCCCAAAGGACAAAAGCACAAGGAGGCTTCGAGGATGATGTGTTTTCAGAGGGGATTCATTCCTTGAAAGCTGAAAGACAGTTTGACCAATTTTTTGCTTGTCAAAAAATTAATAGGGGGCTAACATGATCAATAGGATCGATATAGATTAAGACTAGGACCCTAGATCTAGTTTCATCCATCCAGGTTGCAAGGAGTTTTTAAATATTCATGATTGGAAACATAGATCCATATTTGATGGTTGTGTCCACACTTTTTCTACTATTGACATGGATATTTTTACATTTCCATATTGTTTCTTTGAGATACTTGTACTCTAAGTATGGAAATTTCTACCATTAGTGACAATTATATGAAGATATTGTATTGTAATCATTGATGTTTAGTTTCAGGTCTCCAACCAGTTGGTTTGTAATCCAAAATTTTGCATGATAAAGCACTTCAGTCATCAAACACCTTTCTAACTTTGCACTTTCGAGGGAAATATGTTACACATAATTTTGTCACCATTAGGAAAATGATCACCAATCCAGATCTCTCGCTATTGAATTAAGTGTTCCAAAGTTCCCCCCTACAATGTTGGAAGCAAAACACTCCGCAAAATAACAATAATCTTAGATTACATTGCTTAAAACCTATTTTGAAGCACTTGCGCACTTTTATTAGCCACTACATGCGAAAAAAAAGTTATGATCATTATGGCCTGCATAATTTCGCGCTCTATTCTTGACTGAAAAGTGTGAAAGCCTCTTAATGAAGGTAAAAAAAAAAAAAAAACTTCTAGAAGATTTCTTGGAGGAATATTTCCCAACTGAAGGCATCTAGCCCCTACTTAAAAGTTACCGAGGCCTCATCCCTTGGTTCATGGATCAACTTTACTCTCTTTTTGGAACCCTAATCCTTCTCTTCATGGACCTCATCCCTTGACAAGGGGATCTCAAAAATCCTCCTCTTGTCCTTTAAATTCAACACAGACAAGAGGGGAAAAAAAGAAATTTTGGACTATAAACGTATGCTATCAAATTGAGGATTGGAATCTTGTCACTTAAGGGAGGATTGGATACTCTTGGAAGGAGGTTTTAAACATCAAGGATAAGGTTGTATTGCTCCTTTTCATCCAGTTATAATGCAAAATATTTTTTCTTTCTCACTATATTGTTCAATGGAGTTGATGTATTTGGTTTTGATTTCCATTATTCCATCAATAATGATATTAAGTACTAGTCTCCTTGATCACTAGTATGTGTTTTATTGAGTAATTTATCTATCATATTCCTTTGATCCTTTGTTGTTATTGTGTTTGTAGGTATGGATTCTGAGAATTGAGGAGCTTCATCAAACCATAGGAAGGATATTCATCAAGCATTTTGTATCAAAGGTATGGATTTCATATTCTAGTACTCTTGTTTATGATTCAATAAGAATGAACCTAGAGAAAGATTTACTAGTTTGTTTGTTTGTTACTAGATTTAATGATTGAATCTAGGGAGATCTTTCCTTGTCCGCAAGATTGGATTTTTACCACCTAACATCATGAGTGCTAGTTGTAGATGACATACAAATTTATTTTAGGTAGCCATGTATCATCCCATCCATATGTTGTTCAAAAATCGAAAGTGAACATCAAATCAAAGTTACCTTTTGTGATGTCCTTTCATCATGACATTTTATTGTTCGCAACATCAACATACTGCACATTCATAAAAAAAATCCAATATTTTTAATGTAAAGGGTCTCTAGAATTCATCAGAGTCTTCAAACCTTTTCCATGGAGATGTACTAGAAAATTATTTTAGTCATTATTTGTTTCATAACTTTCTCTTATCTTTTCTTACGTGACTATAGTTGAATCTTCCACAATCTCTTATTTCTTTCTTCACATATTGCTTCTCAGGAACTTCCATCCATAGTCCCTTCATTTTTTCAACCACCTCATATTCCATATGAGGACATATTATGTTGATTTGGTTTTTTCCATAGGTGAACTATGCCTTCGTGCATATTTCCAAAGGAAGAGATTCCTTTTCTTTGATCATGCTCATGGGATAGAGCATTCACCCATGTGATATGCACCTATATGATGCCATGTTTTAATATATAAAACATATACATACCTCTTTTCTCATTTTGGTCATCTAGACTTATTTCAAAAACTTCCTTTCCTTGATTGAACTTACTTGAATCATCTTTTCAAGTTGCATTCCTTTGTCACCATACCATAATTCTTCTAAACAATCTATCCCACACAAGGTGGAATGATCAGTGAGACACTTGCTTCTATCAATTATAGGTGAACCTACTAATGAATATTCCAATGGATGATCTTGATTATCCTCATCTTGAAAATGCTCATTTATAATTATGATGATGTATGATGATATTTTCTTCAAGATTGATGACTATAGATGAGAGACAAATCCACCAAAGCTACTCAATCTTGGGTAGATCGTACAATATGTACAAGACTTCTTGATCTTATTCAAGAAGCATACAAGACTTAGAATCCTTTTATAATATGACATGGATGACAAGCCTGAATTTGTTCTTCAATTTATTTTAATGTACATATCTTCAAAGGGTCTAATTCCTTTCACAAGATGAATATGGTTATGCTTAATCCCTTTAGCAATACACATGAGCTTAATGATGAGTTTTGGATCCCTTTCAAGTGACTGAATCCATCTGATTTTTTTATAGAACTTCAATATTATAGGAAACTCAGTTCCTCTATTTAAAAGTGGTTGAGATATTGATAAATATTTTTCTCAGAGCTTTCAATCTTATGATGATGATTAGCACCTTTTACACCTTTGTTGGCCCTCAAGACTAATATTTTTGCAAAAATATATGCTAATAAAATTCGGTTTTGAGGCACCACAAAGAATGAAGACTTCTTATGACAGTGATTTAAAATATTTTAGAATATTCCTAGAGGTTCGATCTTAGGCTTGATGGATTCGACCTTCCCTAGGCTATAAAATAGGCCTCTTAATAAATTAATTACATGATTTCTCTTAAATAATGACATTTATTTGAGACATATAGTTCATTATCATCATTATTGTGTTCTTTTCATCATCAAATTAATGTCGAATATATAAGATCACAAAAAAGCAAGAGAACACCATAGATAGTCTCTAAGCGAGGGAAAACCCCTTCGTAGGGGAAAACCCAAAGAAATTCTTCTTATAGAATCATTTTCAAAAGGTACTTTGAAGACCATAGACCCAAAAACATATTCTCGTAGACTAGGCCAACCATAAACAAGAAATTTGATCTTTAAATTGCATTTTTTCTTCTTTAAACCTGTGGAAACCTTATTATCCACAAAAAAATTGCATCTGGGAGAAAAATCAAGATAGATTTCATATGTAGACACACTCCTCTTCTTTGCTAGTCTTTTTCCCTTATCTCCAATATTCACGCACTTGTCTTTAGTTCCAGATCAATTTCGATATTGATATGTTGAGTATGTATCTAAAGGAGGCGAAAGTCTCCTCTTTATATAGGCTTCACAAGTGCTAGAAGGGCCTCTCCAGGCTGACATGAAGGGGGTTACCCGACTTGGTCTTGGGGACTCTTTATAGACTTCTAGACATCAAATAATATTTATTTTTTTGATACAAATTCCCAGTGAGTATTTTACATCATTGACTTAATGGGTGTTGGACCTAGGACAAATAACCATGGGAAAGAAACCCATTCTAAAAATGAATATTTTTTATTTTACAAAAATATTTCTTTTTCTTTGTTTTGGCAAGTAAAACAATAATTCCATCAATTCATGAGCCAAATACAATTATGAATACTGAAACTAGTTACAAATTTCAACACTCTTCCCCCTTTTGAGGATCAATTGGCTTTGGGGGGGGTGGGGAACGTGGTATTTATTACTAGCGCGCCCTACATATCCCATGTCTTGCTAATTGCACCTTTCAAGGTTGCGAGCTTGTAGGCTCGTACCCATCAATGCAAGGGTTCTTACATGCCTTCTATGAACACCATAACTATCTGGGCCATTGAAAGGTTAATGATCATTACTACCAATCTTTGAAAATCAACAATATAGGATTCGAAACTTCATGTTTGCTGAAGCTGACTTAATTCCCTGAATTACAAATTAGGATCTATCCTTTCGAATCTATCTATCACCATATGTATGAACTATGTATAGGAAGCGATGTTTGTATGCCCTAGTATGGTCATTCCGTGTTGGTACCATTCATGTGCTTCTCCACCAAGGTGTAGACTGGAGTACTTGATAACATCCATCTCAAAAAAGGGGCTAAGATGGAAATATGTGTCCAAATTTTTCACCCATGATCTAGCTGAACTTTTTTTCAACCCATCAAAATATAGAAGAGCTACTTTCCCCACATCCTTATGCAAATATTTTTTTGGCAAAGAACCTCCATATGTTTTTTGCTTCTTCTATTGTCTTCTCCTCATAAAACAATAGTCAGCTATGGTATAGGTTTCCTTTAATTCAATAGGTGATGTTTGGTAATCCCTCATCCAAGTTGTGAATGTTCCTACTCTTGATGTGAACGATTCCTGCTCTATGGAGGAATCATCCAAAAATGGAAACATAGTTGGCTTGCTACCATAAATGTGTGGGTTGTTATAGCAGTTGGTTTGCACATGTTTATGGCCACCCCCACTCGAATGTGAACCAACTTCTCTAATTTTTCTCTACTGATTAGAATTTACGAGTTTAATACGGGATATTTTGATGAGTAGGTGCATGGTTGCTTATTGGTTTGAGCTGATCTTATTAAGATTATACCCAACTCTTGAATCTTCATGGTCTCCCATTAGTTCTTCTTGAAGCCCTTCTTGTTCTTTAGTAATGTCCTACACGTTCCATTCAGTCCTATGGCTTTGGTTTCTAGCTCTTCGCCCTTTCCTACCAATGGAAATGCCTTTGAGGCCCTTTTGGTTTTTCTTAGCATCACATCCCACAACTGGCCAAGAATGTTGCTCTGATACCACAGTAATATTCCAAAAAAAATACAATTGAAATATTTTTAAACTAAGATAAAAAACTATAATATTCCAAAAAAAAATACAATTTATATATATATGCTAGGATAAATACTCCATAATGTAAGCTACTTTAAAGCATATATGGAAAATGAACCATATAGTCTGAAACACTTATAAGTGAAATACTTCAAAGTGTAAATACAAGATGATTCATACAATGACAAAATGGCATGCGATTTATTTAATTACGATGACCCACCATGCCAAGGGAATTGATTCAACCTAAAAGGTAACATCAACACACAATTCTATTTGGTTTCCACCAAGGCGAATACTATACAAACCCGATGCACATGAATAACAACATTAATCTCTGATTCCCATTACATATCACGTCAAAATACAAGTCTATCATATCTCATCCGCCCTAGCATATTATTAGTCCATGCCGTCCACGACATGGGACTATAGTATCCAGTTTTTTTAGTTTGTATTAGTTATGGCGTAAATAGGGACTATAGTAACCAGTTTTTTAGTTTGTATTAGTTGTGGCATAAATAAATAAAAATTAGGCAAAGTTTTTATTTTGTATTTTGTAAAGCATTTTCTTTCCACCTATTGAATAGATATAACCTATTTTTTAACCAATAGAATTTTTTATTTTTTTTTAATCTTATTGACCTCTTCCTAAGGCACTTCTCTATATTCTTCACTTATTCTTTATGTTAAAAAAGTTATGCACTATTGAAATTTTTTGAAGTAGAAGTAATGCTAGCATTATTTTATAGAAGTTATTTACTCAGGCAGTGGAATAGCTCGGACGACAGTTTTTTTGTTGGAATCTAGTCAACTAAAATTCAAAAAGTCAGGTAGTTGGAGTGTTTGGAATCTATTTTTGATAGTGGAAATGGATTCAGCACTATCAAAAACCCTTAGAACACTCAAAATACTAAAGTTTAACAAATATAAACAAGATTATGATAAAATCCTGATTTTTTTCAAAATCTTTGCCTAATTCTAAGCCAAAATGTTACTTTTTTAGACTAGGCTTTACTTCATAAAATTAAATATTTATTTATATATAAAAAAATAAAACTTTTCTATGTTCCCTTTCCTAGTGAGCTATTGATGGAGTAGCCACTTGCATGTAGAGATAGTGGGCTATTAATGGAGTGGCCAACTACATGTAGACAACGTGGCCATCCATGGAATGACAATTTGGCCACCGTACATATGAAACTTGAAGTTTCAAAATATTGGGACCAAAAAATAATATTTTGTCTGATAAGGTGAGCGGGAGGAAGGCCTCCTTGTGTGCCTTTCACAAATCCATGCTTGACCGCTCCCACATATTTATATTCCTATTCAGACGAATTCCTGCTTTACGACTTCCACATATTTCTTTTCCTATTCCTGTACCTGCCGATGAATTCCTGCTTCACAGCTTCCACATATTAAGCAACTTCCAAATATTTATATTCCTATTTCAGTACCTACAGATGACTCGATAATGGATAACATGCAGAAGAACATGGAGAACCTGTGAGTGTAAATTGAACCCCAACTTCCACAAAACCTATGTGTAAATTTAGAGTTGCAACTTCTAAGTGAATTTACCATAAACTTATTCAAATCCATCCATTCTCTGTTATTTAAGCTGCAACTTCAAAGTGAATTTACCATAAAATGATTCAAATTCATTTATTTATTTTTGTTCAAGTTTGATATTTGCATTAATGTTAATTTGGATATGGCATGTGAGAGTAGGAAGCTTAAAGTCATCTTTGGCTTACCAACAGGGAAAGGACAATATGTAGTTAGAAAAAGCTTTTGAATTGGCCTTCTTGGCTCCTTAAACTTCGAGAACTGGTAATGCAAATTTACTTCTCATTCTGGGATCATAGCGTAAATGCCTAAAACCAACTCCCTGTTCTTGTTTGGCTTCGTCCTCCCAGAACTGGTATTCATATTCTTCATGCCAGAACTTTTGTAGTTCTTGATTTATTGCCTCATTATTAAGAAGAAATTAGGTACCTAAAGCATCTATGGGATATCACGTTACTCGGTGTCCCTAAACTACGCTTTATAATAGCTATGATTTAGCTTTAAACAACCAAAGTGTTGGTAGACTTATTTAAACCAAAACATGAAATACAACTTATACAATAAGAGCTACATGGTAGCTAGTACTTTCAGGTTAGTTTAACTATAGTTAATTTTAAATAAAAAACAATAAAAATTTACAGTCATATATATTTATATAATTATACTTATTTATAGTAGTCTTATAACAGAGTAGCTACTACTTGCTCCTTAATGTAAATATAAAAATGTTACAATTTGAGTTTGAGTATGTTTATGAGTATTTGCTTTGAGTGCCTTGTTAATTCATTTGGTAAGAACATATAGATAACACTTTAAGATTGTAATCTATTAGGTTAAAAATGCTTAATCAGAGATTAACTAATTATGAATATATTATAGTTAAAAAAATAAGTTTTTATTTACGTTAATTATAATTTAATACTTGATAAATATATGTATAGTAGAGATTTATTTTGTTCAATTTTCCACTTCTGTTTAAATTATTTGTGCTAACAGTTTGTTTA
The DNA here is from genome assembly GCA_034641835.2 of Pinus albicaulis. NCBI lineage: Eukaryota > Viridiplantae > Streptophyta > Pinopsida > Pinales > Pinaceae > Pinus > Pinus albicaulis. The sequence continues at coordinate 1,409 of JAXQQM020071328.1, read as the reverse complement.
ATGATGCCTACTATTAGGCCTTGCAATGATTTGTTCCGACCTAGGTGTAAAAAAAAAATGTTGGAAGAATTTGATGAGTTCGTTTGTGGATGTTGGATTTCAATGGTTTAAGTTCCTATTTTAATGAAACTTAATTATAACCCGTTTGGCATTTACAAGTCATGTTAGTTGCGGCATGTTTGGAATTATCTATTCAACTTTATTAACTGATTTCAAATCACTTTTTACACTCAAAAAGTGCTTGATCATTTCAAACTTACAATGATTTTCATAGGTTGCAAGTTCAGGAAAGTACTCAAAATTTTGTATTCTACTTGCTGGTATTCTCAAAATAGGGTTGGGATTTAAGGAATGTTTAAACTTCAATTCAAATTGCACTAAAAAATTTTCTATTCTTACTTTTTTGTTTAACACTTCTTTTATAACCATTTTGGGGATTTGGAATTTAACATTAAAATTTAAATATATAGTTATGAAATAATTCTTTCTAGATGTTCCAGAACTATTTTGATATAAAAATAAAAATAACTTGGAATAAAAATAAATGAACTTGATTTTTAGATTGATTTCATCTTAAAATACTATGAACATTAACTAGCATTAGATTTTTACAACAAAAAATGAAGTCTTATTACCTCTACTTGAAGAAAAAGAATGCCATGAGATATTAACATTTCTCCCACACTATGGGCAAATGAAACATAGTTAAAAAAAAAAATTGTAAAATTGTTAAGAATTTTTTTTATTGAAACTGTTCATTACAAAAATTGTGAAAAAAAATTAAATTTAATGGGCAAATGAAACATAGTTAAAAAAAATTGTAAAATTGCTAAGATTTTTTTTTATTGAAACTATTCATGAGAAAAATTGTGAAAAAAAATTAAATTTAATGAATGGGTTTGTTTTGAAATTCCAATTTTTATAAAGCTATAAACTATGTGTTTAGGAAAGCGTCCAAAAAGAAAATTGTCCTAATATGAAATTTGTATAGACTATTTTTAACTTCTTGAACTAAAAAAAGATTTCAAAAAATAATTTTGTGAACTTTAAAAATATATATATTTTTTATACCAATAAAGTATATGGTCATTAACTTGAACATTTTTTATACCAATAAAGTATATGGTTATGAATTGGAACAACGACAATCAATTAATTTTATGTTTATCAAAACCATTACAAAGCTCAGAAATTTGCCGGCTTTATAGACCATTAATGAGTGATAGAGAGTAGCGTATGTCAAGAAATATTCGAACTACGTCACGTTTCTATAACCAAACTCTCGAGCCATCAACAAAGAGAAAACTGGAGCTCCGTACAATTAATGAGTTGACTACTGTTATAAATGCGCAAAGAAAATGAACCCACTTGTCCACTTATTGTCTTCAAAGTCTGAACTAATCTTTAAC